>UESW01003003.1:32292-51001 GCA_900491605.1 Calamus simplicifolius | reverse complement strand
TGATTATATGTATATATTCACAAGAAGTTAAGAATAACAAGCATAAGTTCGATTGTCTTCGGACTTCCATAATCACAGCACTATAACCTTTAGACCCGTTTGAGAATTTGTAAGCCTTAGTCTTGCAAATTCTCAAATTGTCCTGGTGGACAGTTTGAGAATATTTCTTGTGACATGTTAGTCTGCTAGTAATCATCGTGGGGTGAGATTTCGGTTTGCATTTGCTCATACGTTCTCCTAGTGTGGCTTATATACCACACATTTAGGAGAACATATGGGGAAATGCTGCCGAAATTTCAATGTGCCGATCGATGATAATTAATAGCAGAATAACATATCACAAAAAATATTCTTGAATGGGATAGGGCCTTACCTTGTAGACATGGAGTGAAGGTAGAATTATTTAAGACACTTGAATTGCTTGTGAAGTAACCTTGCATCCGATTGGGTTTAGTTATAAATGATTTAAATGGTTGTTATTAACCTTAGTTGTGCCCAAGAAATAATTTAGTTATATATTTATTAATACTAATATAGTTTTATTTTGTGGTTTCCTTTAATGTTTACCAGACTTTGTATAAGTCGGTCAAAAATGAGCGGGGCTCGCTCATGGATGTATGCAAGGATAAAAGATGGCTTGCTGAATCCAGATTTTCTGAATGGATTGGAAGAATTTATCGCATTTGCATGTAGCCAACCTGAATGGATGGATGGGCCTAGGATTAGGTGCCCATGCAACTTCCACAGGTGTCAGAATAAAGCCTACAGAGATGTGGAAACTGTTAAGGTGCATTTGTAAGAAGGGGTTTGTTCCTGATTACTATGTTTGGTACTGTCATGGTGAACCAGAGGATATTCCAGCAGCTGTTATAGGCCAACAAGAGTCAATTCCCGTAGATGAACCATTTGTGAATTTAAACACATATGAACAAATGGTGATGAATGCATCGGGTAATGACTTCAATCAGAATACATTTATGGAAGAACCAAATCCAGAAGCACAACAATTTTATGATATGTTGCGTGCTGCAAATCAAGAATTGTATCCTGGGTGTGAGGGTCATTCCCAGTTCTCTACAGCTGCTCGAATGTTGAATATTAAGGCAGAACATCGATTATCAGAAAAGGCGTTCAATTCTGTAGCTGAGTTAATCAAAGAAATTCTGCCAAATGATAATGTTGCCGCAGACAGTTTTTACGCAACAAAGAAGTTGTTGCGTGGGCTTGGGCTCCCAGTTAATAAGATCGATTGTTGCTTGAACAATTGTATGATATTTTGGGGTGAAGACTCAGAGCTGAGATGGTGTAAGATTTGTGGGCAATCGAGGTTCAAAAACGAAGGAGGAGCCGGTACAAGTAGGAGGAAAAGTGTGCCTTAAGAGGATGCATTACTTTCCTCTTACCCCACGCCTGAGATTATACAGATCTGAGGCAACAGCTGCTGATATGAGATGGCATGCCGAACATGAATCTAAAGAGGATGAAATGCGGCATCCATCAGATTCAAAGGCTTGGAAGCATTTCAATGAAAATCATCCTGATTTCGCTGAAGATATAAGGAATGTGAGATTAGGTCTTTGTACCGATGGCTTCCAACCATTTGGTCAAGCGGGGCAACAGTATTCATGTTGGCCTGTGATACTGACTGTATATAACCTTCCTCCGTGGAAGTGCATGAAAGATACTGCAATGTTTTTAACCGTTTTGGTTCCAGGACCATCAAATCCAAAGGAAAAGATTGATGTCTTTCTGCAACCGTTGGTGGCCGAATTGAAAATGTTGTGGGAAACAGGAGTGGTAGCCTACGACATTTCTATGAAACAAATTTCTTAATGAGAGCTGCTTTGATGTGGACAATAAGTGATTTTCCGGCATATGCAATGTTGTCTGGTTGGAGCACTGCTGGACGTCTGGCATGCCCTCATTGCATGTATGATTCGGATGCATTTACATTGCAGAAGAGTGGTAAGCAGTCATGGTTTGATAACCATAGGAAGTTCTTGCCCCCAAATCATCCTTACAGGCGTAACTTGATCGCCTTCCGGAAGAACAAAGCAGTCACAAAATTTGCCGAACCGGTTAGGTCCGGCACGGATCTATTTGATTCTATAGAGCATTTGGGGTTGATGTATGCATGGGAACCAGATGCAGATAGAATAAATGGCCGTATATGTAAAGAACATAACTGGAAGAAGCGAAGTATATTTTGGGATTTGCCTTATTGGAGCACAAATCTCATCCGGCACAACTTGGATGTTATGCATATCGAGAAAAATTTCTTTGATAACATATTTAACACGGTGCTAAACATCCCGGGAAAAAAAAGATACTGCAAAGTCAAGAGAAGAACTTAATCAGTACTGCAGAAGAGGTGATTTGAGAAGGAGTGCCGATGGGACCTATCCTAAAGCATGTTACACTCTTGACAGAAATTCACGAGAAGTTTTATGTAACTGGCTTAGAGGGTTAAAATTTCCAGATGGTTATGCCTCAAATATCGGTAGGTGTGTGGACATGCATAAGCTCAAGTTGTTCGGCATGAAGAGCACGACTGCCATGTTTTCATGCAACGATTATTACCTATAGCTTTTCGTGAGTTGCTTCCGCAACATGTCTGGAAGGCAATTACGGAGCTCAGCTTATTCTTCAAGGAGTTTATCTGCCGCAGTCATTACTTCTGCATCCATGGCAAGGCTTGAGGAGGAAATTCCAATTATTTTATGCAAGCTTGAGCGAATATTTCCTCCCAGTTTTTTTGACTCAATGGAGCATTTACCGGTTCACTTGCCATACGAAGCGAGCATAGCTGGTCCCGTGCAGTATCGCTGGATGTATCCTTTCGAGAGGTAAATATATACATCATTAAGATATGTTGACATTTCAAATATTATTTCATTGCTTGAAAAATTCGTTAATTTTTGTTGCAACTTTACATATAGGTATCTTAAGAAGTTAAAAAATAATGTGCGTAATAAGGCAAGGGTTGAAGGTTCTATATGCAATGCACACTTGGTCGAAGAAGTTTCAGCTTTTGCCTCGCATTACTTTGAGGGTCACGTCCACACGAGGAGCCGAAATCATGGTCGTAACGATGACGTATGTGTGGACGAAGCAGAAGCTAATGACGGTAGAATATCAATTTTTAAAGCTATCGGCCGTTCATTTGGTGGGCAGAAGTCAAGAAATCTTAGCGATATGGAGTATAATGCAGCACATTATTACATCCTAATGAACTGTCGAGAAGTCGATCCATATATTGAGTAAGTGTATACTTCAATGCTAAATTGAAAATTTAAATTTAAATTAAATATACCATAATATTTAATTTCTAACAGTAGTTTTCATCCTTTTCATCCCATAAGGATGTTTTGTGATAGACAACGACAGATGAATCCCGACATCAGTCAAGTTGCAATTGGGCAGAAATTAGAAACGGAGTTTGCTTACTGGTTTTATGAATTTGTGAGTAGTATCACTCAATCAATTTCGATAATGGCTTTTATTTTTTGAATTGGATGTCAATAGCTTATTAATTTATAGGTCAACGGTCCATGGTCGACAACCGACAATATTTTCATTAAATGTCTATCGCAATGGCCATTGAAGACCGTAACAACCTCTACTGGCTATTTTGTAAATGGGTACAAATTTCAGATTGAACGATTAGCAGCTTCAAGAGGCACGCAGAACTGGGGCGTGTGTGTTAAAGGAGAAAGTGTTGGAGCAAATATGCAGGATTATTATGGAAAGTTAGTAGAGGTGGTTGAAGTTGAATATCCCGGTTGGCCTATGAAACGAACCGTATTGTTTCGTTGTGATTGGTTCGATCCGAAGTTCCTGTGGGCAAAAGGGTTCATAACGACTACAATTTGGTTGAAGTGAACCATCGACGAAGATTGCAGAAATATGACCCATTCATCCTTGCATCCCAAGCTCAGCAAGTCTTTTACTGCGGATATCCAAGTTTGCGCAACGACAAGCGAGATTGGTGGGCCGTTTCTAAAATCGTCCCACGTTCAACAATCGTATTAGAGGAGAGTTCATCAAGTCAATCAGCCGAGTGCCCTGCATTTCAAGAGGATGAGATGGAAATGCATGCAATTGAGGACGACACAAGGGCTCCTGAAACATCACTTAGAGATCCAAATGGTGATGTCCAAGAAATTGCGGATGCAAATGTTCGGTTTCCTTCCGATGATAATGAAACTGATTCGCAATCCGATACGGCATCGGATGTTGAACCAACATTTCACGAAACAAATGACACGATTAAACATAAAGGTTTTTTAAAATTTAACTTTTTTTTATAAGTGTTAAATTTTTACATAGTCAATCATTAATCGTAATTTAATTGTGTGAATCTTAGTATTTTCAGTATGACGGGCAGAGGTAGATCTACCGACGATAGACGGGTGAGCAGAGACGTAGCCCTGCTGCATCAGATCACATGAGCGTCGGAGATGGAGAGTTTGGATCTCCAGCAGAGGCGCAGCCTTCGATCTCTCCAGCAGTATTACCATCTACCCGATCGGCACAGACCTCCGAGAGTTCTTCCGCCTTCGGCCGCACTTTACTTCGACTTGATGCTCAGGGGATGTAAGTATATACTAATTTACAAATATATGTTTATGTTTTTAAGTCATTACTTATAAACTTGCATTTTTTTAACAGATTTATTGAGCAGCATCATGTATCCAGCCACATCAGCGCCGTATTTCAGAGGCGTGCAGATCCCAGTGGCTACGATTGGCGCCACGTATCGCCGGCCACGAGGGAGTTTTATTTTTCGAGTTTCAGGTAAACTTATTAAATACAATTTATCACTGATATAAAATTTCTTAATCTTAATAAATTCAGAAACTAACTGTTTATTTTAATGCAGAAAAAGTTACGTGGGATCCTGCCAGCCATGATGCCATTAGGGCAGCATGGGAGGCTCTGACGGGACGCCGATACTCCGACATGCTTCATCGTTGGAGGTCGTCGGGTCAGCGTCCTGCGCACGTGCCAGAGGGTATTTGGCACGAGTGGCAGCAGGCCTGGCAGTCCGATGGCTGGCGCAGGAGGTCCGCATCAGCCAGCACGAACCGCCGATCTGAGAAGGGCGGTCGTGGCACGGGTCTCTCCGCCATACTTCGGGCTCCATTTCGATTCAGGAGCACAGACGCGTATGGTAAGAAAACATAAATATTTTAATTACTATTTTAGTTATTTACAAATATTTGTATTAATATTTTTTTTAATGTTATAGTCTGAGCAGGAGGGCGGAGATCCTGGTGAGTTTCGTCTATTCAGGGCGACACACACCAGGAGGGACGGTTCCTGGGTCGACACGCGATCACGGGAGGTTGTGGTAAGAAATTAGATTTATGTAGTATCTGTTTAATTTCTAAAATTTTATTTCGAGAAATTTATTAACTCATTTATTGTTGATTTCATAATTTAAAGACACGAGTCGAGGAGCTTCGCTCCCAGGCATCGCAGGTCGACTCTACTGATGGGGAGATGCCCGTCGAACTCTCAGCAGAGGAGAGTCGGCGTGTGTTTTTGGAGGCTGTTGGTGCCCAGCCGCGAGACCGCGGGGTCTATGGTCTGGGCACTAGAGCTTCTACATATTTTTCCCATTAGGCCTCCAGCTCGTGACTTTCTGGTGATCTTCCTCCCGAGCGTTTACACGACCTTCGGAGATCTATTGCAGAGGAGGTTCGGCAGGAGGTCGAGCAGGATTTCGAGGATTGTATGCGAGGCCGGGATCAGGAGATTGCAGACATGCGAGATGAGATGCATTATTTGCGGGATATGGTTAGCCGCTTGTTGCAGAGTCTCCAGCCTCCACAGCCTCCATGTGATCGTTCAGATTCTTGATGTATTTTTTTTTCTTTTTTTATGTTGTACATGAAAACTTTAAAATTTTAATATATGAATTATTTTTGGAAATTGAATGATTATTGTTTGGATCAATATGAGTGAAGAATGTTTCAATCAATATTTAAATGTAACGAAATTGTATTAGCTATTTTAATTTTTAAATTTTTATTTTTTTTTAAAAAAATATTTATTTAGCGATGCATTAGCGACTGTAATTGCATTGCTAATATTTTTAAAATATTATTATTAAATATTGCGATGCAATGACCTGGCATCGCAATATTTAATAATAATATTTTAATATAAAAAAATTTAATAGCGATGCATTAGCGACTCAAATTGAGTTGCTATTATATCTAAAATATTTTTAATAAATATTGCGACGCAATGACCTTGCGTCGCAATATTTTATCAAATTTTTTATTTACGACGCTTTAGCGATGCAAATGGCGTCGCTACTATATCAAAAAATTATTATTAAATATTGTGACGCAACTAAATGCGTCGTAATATTGTGACGCAAATTAGTGCGTCACAATATTTAATAATAATTTTAAATATTATAATTTAATTTTTAATTTAGCGACATATTTGGATGCATCGCAATATTGCAACGCAATGTTGCATCGCAGAGAGTCGCAATATTGCGACGCAATTGCGACAAATGGATATTGCGATGGACATCTGAGCGACGCCGTCATTGCATCGCTATTGCATCGCAATAGCATGTTTAGCGATGCAATTGCAACGCATTTGGGCGTCGCAATATTTTATTTCTCTTGTAGTGAACTAAGAAGCTAAAATGCTAGGATCCGACCTATAGGACTTAGAAAAAATCTCAAACTACTTGAAAGATTAGCTAGATTATGAGAGCTCAATCACAAAGTCAAATAACAAGTTAAATAAGTAGTCAAAAAAAATAGCAAAGAAAATAAAAACAATAATTATTTAAAAAAAAAGAATAAAACTTTGATACGATGCTTTAGGTGTAGGCAGAACAATTCTCTTTATCTCTCACTTACCTTTTTGCAGCCATCATCATATAAAGTTTAAATGAAAGCTAACTTGAGCCTATAAAAGCAACCCTGTGCCTCACATATAAAAGCCTTTTCCTTCAACGTTTAGAGCTTGGAGCCCTCTCCTAAAAAGCTCTAAGCTTGCAGTCAGTTCATTTTATGCTGGTCAAGGGCTTGAAACCATATGCGGCTAGATGAGTTGCTAGTCTCAAATCAATATAACAACCATGTCTTAACTCTGTTACATAATTTAATAAGTTGAATTCAAAACTACAGCAGAAAATGAGATAGCAAAACCCAAATATGGCCAAGACCATTGCCGGTGACCGCTCCAATACCATCGGCTCCGAATGCCACTGTCAGTGAGCCTTAAGTTTTTTTTTTTTTGTTATAATTAGTGATGTGGCTGATCAAGCTACATTAGGGCTAACGGATCAAGTGACTAATGGAGCCAAGGTCGGATGGACTAAGTCGGCACCACAGGACTCCCGAGTCCCTCTCAACCTCGGCACCAAGGGACTCTCGAGTCCTCCTCAGCCTAAGCACCAAGGGACCCCGAGTCCTCGGCCTCGACACCTGGCCTCCACATGGCCTAGTAGATACCCGAAACCAACACGTGGCCCATCAACCTCCTACAACCGCCATGTGGCCCACCAACCTTCTGCGGCCCTGCTTGGCGACTGCAGTTACTACGCATGCCCTACATGACCAGGCCCATGTACCACATATGATACCGCACCTGATAGGGAGATGGCAGATTAGGCTACCCCTGACAACTTAGGGACGATTGCGACCTATCCCTGTCAGCCTTGCAGCCTATCCTCTGCCAGATGATGATGTCTCGGATTCAATAACTTCCAAAAAAGGGGTAAGAGGGACTTCCAAACAAGTATAATAACTTTTGCCCATAACGAGAGAAGGGACTGAACTCCAAGTTTTTGGGCTAAGTCTTTTAGTCCACTTCTACTTACTTTTTCCAAATTACTCACTTGAGCATCAGAGGGTCCCCACCAGAACAATCGGTCCTCGAGGACTTCCTTGCAGGATTCTTGCTCAGGGGGGAGGCATTTGAAGATTTTCAGACCCATCTTCGTCGTCTCTTGGACCCACATCCTCACTCGATGTTCAAGAAGGGTGATTTGGTGGCAACAGATTGGCACGCTAGGTAGAAGGGAGATAGGGAGATAGAAAGCTTCAAAACAATCAGCTACAGACCTCCACTCCCCTTAGAGAACAAAAAAATGATGGTGACATGCGCCCAGAAGATTTTGACTAGCTACACTGGAGGGCATCACCAAGGGCTGAGCAGGAGGAGGCTAACCTCCCAACTCCGCGTTCGCTACCACCTCAGGACGACCGAATTGTCACCCTCATCTTGCAAGTCCAGTCACTTGTGATGGCAGTTCAGGAGCTACAACAACAGCTAGTGGCTGCACAACAACACCCAAGGCCACCTTTGTTGGGCACGAGGGCCGCTTAACCCAGTCAGCAATTCACCCGTAGGAGAGCCCCTCAGAGGGAGACTCACCGCTGTCACGCTTCACCAAAGCATCATCGCTGAGAGGCATCTAAGATGCCTCGGTTCAAGGAAGTCGTGCTCGAAGTCTATAACTCGAAGACTCTGTGGCCACCCTAACCTTGAAGCGAGGGCTCCATTCTTCTCGCTTTGCTTACTCTCTCGACAACAAGCCTTTCGATTCCTATGCCGAGTTGCTGAGCCGTGCACAGAAGTACATCCATGCCGATGAGGTAGACTTTTCCGAAGGGAGACTAATGGAGGGCCCAGTAAAAAGCAAGCCCGTTCGGAGCCCAGTGGAACTCGCCCCAGGAGGCCTGATCCTCCCCATCAACTAGAGAATCGGCCTAGGATTCTCACCCCAAAGAAGAGCACTTTAATTCTCTGCTCGTCCCGATATCCCACATCCTGATGAAGGTCGAGGGCAAGCCCTACCTTTGATGACCCATCCCCATAAGGCTGGGAGCCCCTTGCGATAAGAGCCTCTATTATCACTTCCACCGAGATCACGATCATGACACGGAGGATTGCCGATAGCTAAAGAAGACAATCGAAGAGCTCATCCAGTAGGGCTATCTAGGAATATTTATTCAAAGGGGGAACCTGGCTGCACCAAGTCCGTCAATGCCTTCAGCCACCCAGGTTAGTATTGATAAAGCTCCAACCGAGAAGACGATGGCCATGATTTTCTGGGGAGCAAGTGGCACTTCCAAAAGGCTACAGGGAGAAAAGGGAGTAGATACTGTAATCCCCTTCTCTAAAGGGGACTTAGAGGGGGGTAGACAATCCTAATGATGACAGCATTGTCGTATCTATGACGATCGCGAAGCACCCTATAAAGAGATTCTCATTGACAGTGGAAGTTCAGTTGACATTCTCACTTATGATGCTTTTGTTCGAATAAACTTGTCCTCTGACTCTCTTTGGTCTATAACTATGCCCATGATGGGCTTCACAAGAGATTCCATGAATGTGGAGGGAGAGATCATCCTCTCGATTATGGCTGAAACACTGCCGCACTAGAGCATGGTCATCATAAAGTTTCTGGTTGTCCGAGTCCCCCTGGCCTACAATGCCATTCTCGAGAGACTAGGCTTGAATCTCTTAAACACCATCATCTTCACCAAGAGGCTGCTCGTAAGATTCCCCACTGGTAGGGGAGTTAAGGAGATGCATGGGGAGTGAAGTTCGATGCCACTTTGTTATCACACAGCTTCCAATCCCCATGAGGTGATTGCACCGCCAGCACTCAAGTTACTTGATCCTAGAGACTCGGGAGAAGAGGGGAACTGGCTGAGCACTTGTTGACCTTACCGTCGGGGGAGGACCTGATGAAGACAGTCCGAGTTGGGGCACTCCTTCCCAAGAAGACGAGGGATCGACTCTGCACCTTCCTATGGGCCAACTCGAATATTTTCGCTTGGTCAGTGTCGGACATGTTGGGCATATCAACAGGGATGATCACTCACAAGCTTAACATCGACCCGAGGTGTCATCCAGTTTGGAAGAAGAAAAGGAGATTCGCCCTTGAGCGATAGAGGGCCATCGATGAGGAGGTTCATAAGCTAATAGTCGCCAGTCACATTCGGGAGGCCCACTACCTTGACTGGCTGGCCAACATGGTGATGGTCTATAAGACTAACGGGACTGAAGGATGTACATCGACTTTATTGACCTCAACAAGGCATGCTCCAAGGATAGCTTTTCGCTGCCCAGAATCGACCAACTGATGGACACCATGTTTGGCCATGAGACGCTTAGCTTCATGGATGCTTTCTTAGGATACAACCAAATCAAGATGGACCCAGGGGACGAGGAGGCCACATCCTTCGTGACTGGGAAGGGTGTCTACTGCTACAAAATAATACCCTTCGGACTGAAGAATGTTGGGGCCACATATTAGAGGCTAATGAATAAAGTCTTCGAAACCAAATTGGATGCAACATGGAGGTGTACGTGAACAATATGCTTACCAAAAGTATCCATGCCAACGGCCATGTTGCTAACTTGGCGAAGACCTTTGGCAACCTTCACTACCATCAGATGAAGCTGAACCCATGGAAGCGTGCCTTTGGAGTCACGGCAGGCAAGTTTCTAAGCTTCATAGTGATATAGCGGGGGATCAAGGCTAACTCGAAGAAGATAAGCACCATTGTCGACATGAGACTGTCGGCCAGCAAGAAAAGAGTGCAATGGCTTACCGAAAGAGTGGCAGCCCTGAGCCACTTTCAATCAAAGTCGGCAGAGAGATGCCTGCCCTTATTTAGGGCCTTGCGCAAGGTCAACAATTTTGAGTGGATGGAGGAGCGCCAGAAAGCCTTCGAAGTACTGAAGGAGTTCATGTCAACTCCGCCATTGCTGTCCAAGCCAAGGGAGGAAGAGGAACTCTTCCTCTACCTCGCGGCGTCCTCCGAGATGGTCAGCTCTGTACTCATTCGTATTGATGCTGACGGAACGCAGAGGCCTATCTACTACACCAGCAAAGTGCTTCATGATACAAAGATGAGGTATTTCAAAATGAAAAAGATTATTTTTGCAGTGATCGTCTTTACTCAGTGTCTCAATCCTTACTTCCAAGCCCAACCGATCGTGGTGCTCACAGACCAATCGCTCAGGGTGATTCTATCCCGGCCTAATACCTCTGGCTGACTGGCAAAGTGGGCATCGGGTTGGGAGAGTTTGACCTATCGTTCCGACCGAGGTTGGCCATAAAGTCCTAGGTCTTAGCAAACTTCCTAGTTGAGTGTACCTGGACCAAAGAGCGACCGAAGGAGTCCCACTCAGTGTCCTTAGATGCTATGTCCGAGGCAGGAAGGAAAGACTGGATCCTCCATATGAACGACACATCGAATTCCCAGGGGAGCAAAGTCGGCCTCATCCTTGCAAGCCCAAAGGGAATAGTGGTGGAATATGCCCTCCGGTTTCTTTTCCCAGCCACCAATAATCAAACAGTGTATGAAGCCTTGCTAGCAGAAATAAAGCTCGCTAAGGAGCTCGAAGTAAAGCACCTCATAGTCTTCACTGACTCCCAACTCATCTTCGGGCAAATTGCTGGAGAGTACGAGGCCCAGGACCCCATCATATCCCGCTATCTGAGTAAGGTCCAATCACATACCTTATTCTTTACTCACTTCAGTGTTAGCTATTTCCCCAAGGGCTAGAACGTCAGAGCTGATGCCTTATCCCGACTGGCCACCTCGACCGATGGGGCTCTGGGGAAGACTTACGTGGAGCATTTGGGGCCCCAAGTATTGACGCGGTGGAGGAAGCTCTATCGATCAATCAAGAGTCCATCTGGATGGATGCAAACACCCGATACCTCACCAACGATACTTTTTCTACTGACCCTGCGGAGGCCAAGCTACTCAAATGGCAAGCTTCTAAGTTCTGGTGCTCGATGGACAACTATACCGAAGGTCTTTCTCTTACCCTCTCCTTAAGTGTGTTGGCCCTGCAGATGCCGACTACATCCTCCGCAAGATCCATGAAGGCATCTGTAAAAAACCACATGGGGGGAGAGCACTAGCGCACAAAGCCCTGCGCCGGGGGTACTATTAGCTCACCATGAGAGAGGATGTCACCGAGCTGTTTGAAAGTGCAATAGCTACCAACGACATGCTAACATCTAGTGACAACCAACTTTCTAGCTAAGCCCTATATCGGCTCCGTGGTCCTTTGCCCTATGGGGGATGAACATCTTGGAACCATTCCCCCCAGCCTTTGGTCAACGAAAGTTTCTTCTTGTCGCCATTGACCACTTCACCAAATGGGTAGAGGCTGAGACACTCGCCAAAATCACCGAGATCAAGGTGACATCCTCTTTTGGAAATCCATTATCTACCAATTCGGGCTACCTCACACCCTCATCACCGACAACGGCTGGCAGTTCGACAATGCCCTCTTCAGAGAATACTCTGCCGAGTTGGGCATTTGCCAATGGTTCACCTCCGTCGATCATCCGTAAATGAATGGAGCAGCCGAGATCATGAACCAAACTATCCTTCAGGAGCTCAGAGTGCGTCTAAATGACTTTAAAGAAAGATGGATGGAGGAGCTCCAGAATGTGCTATGGGCATACCACACGACACCACAAACTCCCATTGGGGAGACTCCCTTCAGCCTCGTATTCGGATAGAAAGCCATCATCCCTGTGAAGATCGACGTCCCCAGCCCTCGGGTAGAGTCGTATAATGAGGAGGACAATCTGAGTCAGCTATGGGCCAACCTTGACCTCGTCGAGGAGGCACGTGATAGGGCGACTCAAAATGGCTGCCTGCCGCCAAAGAACAGCAAGGTATTATAATGCTCATGTTTGCCCCAAGGCATTCCTCCTCGGAGACCTGGTCCTCTGATGGGCCAAGGTCTCAAAACCCATGAAGAGGGGCAAGCTATCATCAAATTGGAAAAGATCCTACCGGGTCATCGAAGCCCTCCGTCATGGAGTGTACTGGATCGAAGGGCTCAACGGAAAGCCACTACCTCGTACTTGGAATGCAAACAACCTCCGTTAGTATTATCATAATATATACGATCAACTGATTATAAATTTGTGCCTAATTCTTTTGGCTAACAAAGATGTGAGTATCTTATTCTCTTGGCACCAAAGACCGGTGCAACGCTGGCACTGAAGCCCGATGGCATGTTGGCACCAAAAATCGATGCAATGCTAGCACTAAAGCCTGACGGTAGATCGACACCAAAGATCGATGACAGGTCAACACCCAAGACCAACTATCAATGTTGGCGCAAAGAACGACGATAGGTCGGCACCCAAGACCAACTATTTGTGTTGGCACAAAGACCGACGACAACTCGGCATTAAAGACCTATTCCAGGTTCTAGAGGTATTTATTCTCCCTCTAGAAACTACAGGTCCGCAATGCTTGTGACCAGTCTTGAGAGTAACCAAAGAATGAGATGATCATGTATAAAGACCGACACCAGAGTCGACATGAAAACAAACCTACCGCAAAATCCACATCTGAGGCCGACCCCAAGGTCGACTCCGAAGACCGACTTCAGAGTCAGCCCCAATACCTATCTTGGAATCCACTTCGATATCAACCTTACTGGGGGCCGGATGACCCCATCATGGATTCCTACAGACACAAGATAAGGAACGTGCTACAAAAAGCTAAGTACTCAAGGACCTAGAGAAAGTTCATTTTCATTACTTATCAAAAGATTTACAAAATGCCAACTCGAGTTGGACTTCAATACAAGGGTAAAATAAAAGGGAATACAAGGAGGAAAGGCCCTTAGGCATCGACCAGTGCTGGCCCATTGTTGGCCAATCTCTGTGCCGTGGGCAGCACCTCTAGCCCCTCATTGTCATCAGGCTCGAGGTCATTGAGGCCTGCAATGCTGAAGACTCTTGCAGCCTTCTCATTACACTCCCGGAAGCCTTGGAGGTAGACTTTGACCGAGGCCTCTGCCACATCATCCATGAAGCAATCAGAGCTCCGGTAGCGCCCCACTGCTCAGCTGCCGCCTTCTCGGCCGCTGCAACCTTCTCCTCGGTGGCCCTCACTATTACCTCCATCTCCGATGCCCTCTGGAGGGCCTTGAGCTTGTCCGCCACGACATCAGCTACCCTGGCATCAGCCATGCGGGCAATCTCCTTGGCGTTCTTCGCCCGCTCCTCAGCTCCCTCACCATCAAGGTGATGGTGTGAAGCCAAAGCTGGTGTGAGGTCAGCTCCACCTCCATATCCCTCAACTTTGCCTCGGCGGTGCGGGCGCGCTCGAGCTCGGTCGCCGCCTAGCGCCGGGCCTCCTCGAGCTCCTCTACCCGCTCAGCCCAGGCCATCTCCAGCGCCTTCTTGGTCCTTTTGGCCTAGGCTCGAGCATCGATGGCCTCCTATCGGGTGCGCCGGAGAACCCCATCACCTTGAATGGTGACGTCCCTCACGGCAGCCATGGAGTTTACCGTCTACATAGGAAAACCTTTGTCAGTACAATGCAAGGCCGGTAGCAATTCCACCAGAAAGAAAGATGCTTACCAAGAGCAGAGTCGCGAAGGCATCATGGATGAAGGCAGAGGCTCCCTAGCGGTGGAGCTCCCCCTGAAACTCAAGCAAGCAGACCTGGGCCATCAGCCGCTCTGCCATGCAGCCATGGTTCATCAACGACGGTCGAAAGGGGATCACCCTGAGTCTCCCTCCCTCTATGGCCCCAGCCAACTCCAAGGTTGTGGGTGTCATGCTGGAGGCCAACGGCATCCCCTCTGTCGATGGCTCCACTGCTGCCGGACACTCTTCGCTCGTGGGTGGGCCTCCGCCTAGGACCGGCTCCATGCCCGAGGTGGCCAGCTCCATGGGCGGCAGGACCACCTTGACCCTCGGCTCCTTCGGGGGTGACTCAACAGTGAGGTCGATTGGCCGGGCAACCCCTAAGCTCGCCTGGGGTTTGTTGGGAGGAGTCAGCGACCGAGGGCGAGCCCTCACCCTCGACCCCTCCACGTTGCCAGCGGCCCTCTCCTCTTGGCCACTGCCTTATTCATGGCGTCAGATAGTGTCCTCATATCTGCACATGCTAGAGATTAGTCAGCAAAAAAAAGAAAAAGAAGAAGAAAGAAAAAAGGGAAAAAGTCTTCACGACTGCTCACCGTCGCTCGAGGCAATGCACGCGAGCTAAAGGTTCTCCTCCAAGAGAGTTCTTGGCAGCAAGGGACCACGGAGGTCAGCAACTGCTCGAACACCTCTCGGTCCCTTGGAACCACCGACAGATTCTTGTTGGGCTCTAAGTTTGGGTTCCCCTAATCTAGCCTCACCCCCTCGAGGTGCGCAAAGAAAAATCAGGTCTTCCATGCTTTGACAGATGTGGGGAGACCCAGTTTGATGGCTCAGCGGAGCCTGGATGCGAACAACTACCAGCCGGCTTGTGGGTAGAGGATGTAGAGGCTACGAAACAAGAAGACCCTACCCTCTATGCCTTGAAAGCGACACAGCACTAGGAATGCACAGATGATCCGAATGGAGTTCGGAACCAACGATGCAGGCACTTAAGCATACCTATGGAGGAGGCTGACTACGAAAGGGTAGAGAGTGATGTGTGCCATAGTGCAATGATTAAAACACCTTAATTCCACTGATTTTAGCTAGAGTAGCGAGAGTAAGGGGTCGAATCCACAGACTTTGAGTAGTTATCTTGAAATAAATTTATGCAATTAAATATTTAAATAAGTAGATGATTGGTTGTAAAAATAATTAAGATATGATCTATCATAATTAGAGTACGGCCCATACCCGTAGATCACAACTCGTCCCTTTTAAAAATAGATCGGTCAAAAATTATTTTTGCTTGAAGAACATTCAATAAAAAGTAAACATAAATAAATACTTTATTTCATAGCATCCGAAAGAGTACAAAAAAAAATATAATCTACTTCTACTTTCTAAGATGATGGATCTTCTATCCGCTTCCTGCTCCCTGCATCCACTTTCGCTTCTTGAAATAGAAAAATGGTTGATTATGGATGGTTGATTGGTGGATGAAGAACGGATGGAAAGATTTGGGTTAGAAGAAACAAAAATAGAAGTGGAGCGGAACAAAGAGAAGGACGAGGGGTGAAAGGATTTTGGATAATTCCTCCAGTGGCTCCGATTATGTTCTTTTATAAGGAAGGAAGACGCGTCGACTCCGTGTATATCTGTGTTAACTACTTGCCTTATCTCCACAGATAAGATTTGTTCCTTTCAAGGTTCAAACTTCAGCCTTAAAAATATTGCACGATTTCTTCTTATCCGCGACTACTTTAAGTTTCATGCAATTCTCAGGTTAAATCTTAAAAATTCATTTTAAGCTTATTTCAAGTACGATTTGAGTACCGTTTATACCGTTAGACTCCTAAAATCAATCTCTTAGAGTTGGAAGGGTTTTTTCCTAAAAATATTACATAAAAGTATCAAATTTAAAAGAATAACAATAATTTGATCTATAAATTAATACTTTATGACTAGTATTTATGTACTTATCACTCCTCCCAACTTAAATCTTACTCGTTCTTGAGTAAAAAAAAATCTATGATATGTATCAAATTGGTCCAAAAAGTATAGTTATCTTACTATTATAAGATTAGTTGATATCCGACTATGCCATAAAAGATGTACTTCATAAGACTATCAAGTTCACCCATTTAGTGATGAAGTGAATTCTATAAAAATTTATAGAGTTTCTTCCTTCATCAACTTTCCATCTCACTCTTTAAGCCCTCTAACTTAATTTGGGTTGGATGTAGTATTTTCTTTAATTTAGTCTCCCTTTTTCTTCTTTTTTTTTTTTTTAAGTCAGTGCAATGTTCTAACCCCTTGCTTTCTAGTTGACCCTTGTAGCGAGACTTAGGCCATTGACTTCCAAGCCAGTTAACTTTAGGGCATTAGGTGTAAAACACCCCTCAGGCTACTGACTCGAGTCAAAAAAGCTTCAGGTTAATATTGACTCTATTTTGGTTTCTTCATATTCTCACCTTTTATGCGAACAATATCACTTGCTTAGGTAATAAGGCCCGGTTACTCAGTGAGAGATGCTCAAAACCTATTTTATTAATTTTAAACTTAAAGAGAATTTGATACATTCTTTGACATTTCTATCTAGACCCTTATCAAGTAGCTTTTTTATCAAGTCAGAAGGGTTTGAAATTACTTTAATTTTTTTTTTGCCTACACCCTATCTTTTACTTGGTTTTCTTAATAATTTGCTCCTTAGTATCTCTAAATTATTTAAGCCGTTAATCATTCATCAATTAGAATGCTTGATTAACTTCAAATCAAGACAAAATTTGGTATATCACACACTTAATTTTAGTCATACTCGAGGACTTAAATTAATTAACTATTCTTATTCCCACCAAACTTAGTTTTCTATTAAAAAAATGAAATTGCAAGGAAGGATACCACCTGGGTTAATGTACTTGTCATTTCTGGGTATAATGTCCTCCTTCTTTAAATATGCTTTGCATGACTCCATAGGCGATGCTCTCCCCAACTTTATTGTCCTTCTCAGGTTTTCTAATAAAAAAAACTAAGAATAAATGATAAACTGGGTTGCCTCCCAGGAGCGCTAAGTTTAAAGTCTTAAACCAGACTGTGTTTAGAATCATGGTGATGCTAGATCCAAAAGGTCAATAGATTCTACTAACTTCTCATCATTAATTCCATATATATAAGGCTTCAATCGTTGATCATTCACCTTAAAAAATATTTTTTGCTTAGGATCTTTGAGTTCTATCGCCCCATGGGAAAATACCTGGGTTACAAGAAAGGGTCCATCACAGCGGGAGCAAAGTTTTTTAGGAAAAAGTCTTAATCTTGAGTTGAAGAGCCAAACTTTCTGATTCGGTTTGAGGTTTTTTTCAAAATGTATTTATCATGGTATGCTTTAGTTTGAGCCTTATAAATTTTAGCATTTCCGTATGCTTCATTGCGTGGCTCTTTTAACTCATTCAACTGGAGTCTCCTATTGGAACCTATATTTTTCATATCAAAGTTGAACTGTTTAATAGCCCAAAATGCACGATGTTCCAATTCTACTAGCAAATGATAAGCTTTTCAAATACTAGTCGGTAAGAAGATTATTCCTATGGGAGTTTTAAATGCAGTACGATAAGCCCATAGTACATCATCTAAAATCTGTTTGATCTTTCTGTTAGAGATTTCTACTTGGCCACTAGTCTGGAGATGATATGGTGTTGCAACTTTATGGGTTATCCCATATTTTTTCATTAAGTTCTCAAAGTACATATTAGTAAAGTGTTTACCTCCATCACTAATAATAGCTCTTGGGCACCCAAATCGACTAAAAATATTATGTTGAATGAATTTGATTACAAACTTATGATCATTAGTTCGGGTTGCTATGGCCTCAATCCATTTTGACACATAATATACTACAACCAATATGTATTTGTATCCAAATGAAACAGGAAAAGGTCCCATAAAATCGATCCCCCAAACATCAAAGATTTCAACTACAAATATGGGAGTCAGCAACATCATATATTTCTTGGAAAAATTTTGAGTTTTACAGAAAATAAATTTACCTAAGTCAAATTAAGCATAGAAATAAAATAATTTTTATTTTATTTTATTTATTTATTATTATTCTTTTTAAAAAAAATTAAATATATTTTATGGAAAGTGTCTTAGGATTTTGTTTTCGGTTCTTTAAGGTACGTTAATTAAATGAAAAAGTTGATTAGGTTAAAAGTGGATTTGTGATCAAAAGAAAAGTAATTTTTTATGTTAAAAAGAAAATAAGAAAATCTAACAATTAAGGTAACTAAAAATAAGAATAAAATTAAGAAAAAATTC
>UESW01003003.1:0-22798 GCA_900491605.1 Calamus simplicifolius | reverse complement strand
TATGCAGGATTATTATGGAAAGTTAGTAGAGGTGGTTGAAGTTGAATATCCCGGTTGGCCTATGAAACGAACCGTATTGTTTCGTTGTGATTGGTTCGATCCGATAGTTCCTGTGGGCAAAAGGGTTCATAACGACTATAATTTGGTTGAAGTGAACCATCGACGAAGATTGCAGAAATATGACCCATTCATCCTTGCATCCCAAGCTCAGCAAGTCTTTTACTGCGGATATCCAAGTTTGCGCAACGACAAGCGAGATTGGTGGGCCGTTTCTAAAATCGTCCCACGTTCAACAATCGTATTAGAGGAGAGTTCATCAAGTCAATCAGCCGAGTGCCCTGCATTTCAAGAGGATGAGATGGAAATGCATGCAATTGAGGATGACACAAGGGCTCCTGAAACATCACTTAGAGATCCAAGTGGTGATGTCCAAGAAATTGCGGATGCAAATGTTCGGTTTCCTTCCGATGATAATGAAACTGATTCGCAATCCGATACGGCATCGGATGTTGAACCAACATTTCACGAAACAAATGACACCGATTAAACATAAAGGTTTTTTAAAATTTAACTTTTTTTTATAAGTGTTAAATTCTTACATAGTCAATCATTAATCGTAATTTAATTGTGTGAATCTTAGTATTTTCAGTATGAGGGGCAGAGGTAGATCTACCGACGACAGTTTGGGTGAGCAGAGACGTAGTTTGGATCCTGCGACATCAGATCACATGAGCGTCGGAGATGGAGAGTTTGGATCTCCAGCAGAGGCGCAGCCTTCGATCTCTGCACCAGTATTACCATCCAGCCGATCGGCACAGACCTCCGAGAGTTCTTCCACCATCGGCCGCACTGTACTTCGACTTGATGCTCAGGGGATGTAAGTATATACTAATTAAAAATATTTTATTTATGTTTTTAAGTCATTTACTTATAAACTTGCATTTTTTTAACAGATTCATTGAGCAGCATCATGTCTCCAGCCACATCAGCGCCGTTTTTCAGAGGCGTGCAGATCCCAGTGGCTACGATTGGCGCCACGTATCGCCAGCCACGAGGGAGTTTTATTTTTCTGAGTTTCAGGTAAACTTATTAAATACAATTTATCAGTGATATATAATTCTTTAAAGTTAATAAATTCAGAAACTAACTGTTTATTTTAATGCAGAAAAAGTTTACGTGGGATCCTGCCACCCATGATGCCATTAGGGCAGCATGGGAGGCTCTGACGCGACGCCGATACTCCGACATGCTTCATCGTTGGAGGTCATCGGGTCAGCGTCCTGCGCACGTGCCAGAGGGTATTTGGCACGAGTGGCAGCAGGCCTGGGAGTCCGATGGCTGGCGCAGGAGGTCCGCATCAGCCAGCACGAACCGCCGATCTGAGAAGGGCGGTCCTGGCACGGGTCTCTCCCGTCATACTTCGGGCTCCATTTCGATTCAGGAGCACAGACGGCGTATGGTAAGAAAACATAAATATTTTAATTACTATTTTAGTTATTTACAAATATTTGTATTAATATCATTTTTTTTATTGTTATAGACTGAGCAGGAGGGCGGAGATCCTGGTGAGTTTCGTCTATTCAGGGCGACACACACCAGGAGGGACGGCTCCTGGGTCGACACGCGATCACGGGAGGTTGCGGTAAGAAATTAGATTTATGTAGTATCTGTTTAATTTCTAAAATTTTATTTCGAGAAATTTATTAACTCATTTATTGTTGATTTCATAATTTCAAGACACGAGTCGAGGAGCTTCGCTCCCAGGCATCGCAGGTCGACTCTACTGATGGGGAGACGCCCGTCGAACTCTCAGCAGAGGAGAGTCGACGTGTGTTTTTGGAGGCTGTTGGTGCCCAGCCACGAGACCGCAGGGTCTATGGTATGGGCACTAGAGCTTCTACATTTTTTCCCCATCAGGCCTCCAGCTCGCGAGTTCCTGTGATCTTCCTCCCGAGCGTTTACAGGAGCTTCGCAGATCTATTGCAGAGGAGGTTCGCCAGGAGGTCGAGCAGGATTTTGAGGATCGTATGCGAGGCCGGGATCAGGAGGTTGCAGACATGCGAGATGAGATGCATTATTTGCGGGATATGGTTAGCGCTTGTCGCAGAGTCTTCAGCCTCCACAGCCTCCACGTGATCGTTCAGATTCTTGATGTATTTTTTTTTCTTTTTTATGTTGTAAAAACTTCAAAATTTTAATATATAAATTATTTTTGAAAATATTATTGTTTGGATTGAGTGAAAAATGTTTGTATCAATATTTAGATTTAGCGAAATTGTATTAACCGTTTTAATTTTTAATCATTTAAATATTTTTAAAAAAAAATTTGCGACGCATTAGCGACTGAATTGCATCGCTAATATTTTTAAAATATTATTATTAAATATTGCGACGCAATGACCTGGCATCGCAATAATTTAAAAATAAATTTAATAGCGACGCATTAGCGACTAAATTGAGTCGCTATTTTATCTAAAATATTTTAAAATATTGCGACGCAATTACCTTGCGTCGCAATATTTTAAAATAATTTTTATTTGCGACGCATTAGCGACTCAAATTGCGTCGCTATTATATCAAAATATTATTATTAAATATTGCGACGCAATGAGCAATTTTGCGAAATTTAGTGCGTCGCAATATTTAATAATAATTTAAAAATTAATTTTAAATATTGCGATTTATTGCGTCGCAATATTTAATAATAATTTTTTTAAAAATTTATTTTTAAATTTAGCGACGCATTTGCATGCGTCGCAATATTGCGACGCAATGTTCGCAGAGCGTCGCAGAGAGTCGCAATATTGCGACGCAATTGCGACAAAAGGGTATTGCGACGGACAGTTGAGCGACGCCCTCATTGCGTCGCTATTGCGTCGCAATATCATGTTTAGCGACGCAATTGCGACGCATTTGGGCGTCGCAATATTTAAAATCTCTTGTAGTGAATTAGATCCGATTTTATATTAAAGTTAACTTTTATAATCCGATAAAATTAAGATGCTCATTGAACTGATCGAATTGTCGGTTAAATCCTAATTTTTAAACTTTTAATTTTAATAAATAAAATTAAGATTAAATTTTTAAATTTTTTAATATTTTTTTTACTTTAGTTTACAATTGAAAGCAATCCCTTTATAGTTTTAAAGCTATTTTTTATAATTTTAATATTATATAATTTTTTTAAACAATATATATATATATATATATATAGTTTTAAAAATATTTTTATAATTTAATATTTTTATTTTATTATTTTATATTATTAAATTAAAAATAATTATAATATCATTCAATTTGAATAATTCGATCGAACCCATCTACCCATCATTCAAATGTCAAACTGATAAGTCCTGTTGTTAAAAGATTGCACTGCCATTCATTCTTCGGCCTCGTACCCGGGTGTCACATTTCTCGTGCCTTCCCTCAAGCCAAAGTCCCTCTCCGACTCTGTAACCCCCGGCAATTTATTATGGGGAATGTAACTCCTAGTATTTATTTTGGGAACACCTGGCATCTTGACTTCCTTCTGAAGTTTAGGTCCCGATGCGACGCCTGGTTGCTCGGTCTTCGCGTGTCGGATGGGTTCCCATTTTTCATTGATCCGAGGCGTCGCATGGGAGAATAAAAGGAGTTGGAGGATGACTCCCTCATTCACCCTGGCGCACACCTCCTCCAGGTAATCCCTTGCCCATCCTTCTAATTCCAGAGAGAGAGTTAAGGAGCAATCAAACAGAGAGAGAGAGAGAGAGCAGATCAAGAGGGAGAGGAATGATTAAGTTGCTACGGATCGAAGGAGGCACCGACGGAGGTCCGGCGGCTTCCGATGGGTTGAAGAGTATGGAAAGACTCTAGGATTCATAGAGAAGGAAGGGAAAAGGAAGAAATATTTAATCACGCCATTCCCTCGAAGTCCCCGTGAATGAGCAGAGGAGGCCGCGTAGCGGCATCTGCCTTCGGCTTGCACGTATAGTAACACCACGATGATGACCAGGTCTGATTCCTAACAAAGGTGCTGAAGGATAAAACGGTGCCCTTTTGATGAACTTGAGGTTTTCCCATTGGAGCAAATCAATTTGTTTTCTACTTTAAAAATGGGAAGGACTTTATTAAAGTTTCCTGAGGGGCTCTGATTGGTTAGTAGACAGATGTTAGCTTTGAACCCTGGAGGCTAGATTTCAAGCCAGCCAATGCAACCATTCTAAGTGCAGTCGTTTGGATGTGCTTTGAGGAGTTGCCTGTGGAGTTGTTGTCTAAAGAATGCATCTTGGAGATAACATTAATGATGGGGAAACTTTATGGTTGAACAATTTAATTGAAAACTTGAAGCTGCAAAATTTTTCTAGGGCGTGCATACAAGATCAAGATCAATCTTAAGGGGCCTTTAATTTCTGATATTGATCTTATTGGAATTGTAATACCCGGTTCGTGTGAAACCAGGGTCTTGGCAATTTGATTTTTCTACTGACGCTTACGCTCTCGACGTAGCGTTTGAGTCCTCGATCCCCTTGATCCATGCCCTCAGCGCAAATCAATGATCACAAGCGGTGTGATAGATCGCAAGCAATACCCAGATGTCTAAATAGCTGGTTTACATTTTGGGATTTGCGTATTGAGGTAAGTAAGTCTATTTATAATTAATAATTTATAATTCATGGTTTTATAGTTTGCAAGTATATTATGAGATAAGGAAAATGGAAGTTTATTTGGTTTGATTATTTTGAATGGTATCATAAATCTACATATGAGCATTTATTATGACTATAGTAGCTAATAATATTTTGAAAGAAATAATTTCTAGGTGTATGTGCAAAAATATAAATTCTTTGATTTGCAAAATATGTTGGGATGACCATACGCATTTGCTAATAATGTACAAACCACTGTATGTAATATGAGAAATTGATGCATGATGAGTGACATGCAAGTATGATGATAACATTGTGATAGACTAATATGTTGCCGTAGTTCTCATTTGGCCTCACACATCGGTAGGGTGTGTTCTGTTTGAGTATGTATGGCCTCACACATCTATAGGATGTGTTCTGATTAATTTGTAGGGCCGTGGGACACAGACGAAAACAATAATTACATAAACAGTGGGTTTGATTACATTACATAATCTGGTATTTATTACATAATCTGGTAAGTAAGCCAAATATAATAATTTCATAAATTATAAATGGTTGTATTTATAGTTTTATGCATATTTATGAAATAGAGTTTTATTGATTATTTTGGAAATTGGTAAGCTGTACCATGTGTATCTAATTGCATATTTGTTATAATAGTTGATATTATTTGCAAAGTGAATTGATTATATGCAATGGTCAAAATGTATAAACCACTGTTTATGTGTTATGAGAGAAATTATGCTTATGATGACGCATAATATGTGACATGCATGTGTAAAATGATTTGAATTATATTTATATGTGTCGCCGCGGTTCTCCTTTGATATGGCATGTGGAGGCACGCACATCTAGAGGATGTGTGCTGATTGATATGGCATGTGGAGGCCACGCACATCTAGAGGATGTGTGCAGATTGATGGAGGCATTGCAGGGCCGTGGGACACATATGATATAATATAACAATAATTAAATATAAACAGTGGATTTGAATTATATTTATGTGTGTCGCCGGTTCTCCTTTGATATGGCATGTGGAGGCCACGCACATCTAGAGGATGTGTGCTGATTGATATGGCATGTGGAGGCCACGCACATCTAGAGGATGTGCAGATTGATGGAGGCATTGCAGGGCCGTGGGACACATATGATATAATATGACAATGATTAAATATAAACAGTGGATTTGTTTACAATGCATATTCTGGTATTTGTTTTATAAGCTTCCATGATTATTTTGACTTAATGATATGCATGATTATGATAGCATGTTATTTAAATTGGAAGTTTCTATGAAAATTATGACTTGATAATATCTTGAGAGATAAGATGATATATGACTATTTTATGTCATTATTATAGGCTTACTTATTGAGTGTGAGCTCATGTAAATCTCACAATGTTTTTCAGAGCCTCGGGATTGAAGATGAAATTATGGGGTAGATGGAGCTCCAGTTAAATAAAATAGTTCATAGTGTTGATGTAACCCCAGTAATATTTGTGTGTAGGGCTTGTAGCCCAAAACTTATATTAGTGGTTTGTAATAAAGTATGGATTTGGATTGACTTATTATACTTATTGCCTTATAATGATCGATGTGTAAATTTTGGGACGCCTTGCATGCCCGGCATGCGGCGGGTTGTCACCCTAGCTCAAAATTTTTGGGTCTGGGGCGTGACAGCTTTTATGGTATCAGAGCCTAGGTTTTGACCTTAGGACACATGCATGATGACACTCTAGGCAAAATACTAGGATGATATTGAGACAATTATAACTTTAAAGGAATTTCAGGAATTATGCTTTGGAAGCTTGAAATTTAAAGTTTATCAAGATATTAATTGAAATATCAATTTGATAGGAATTAAGAATGAACCATCGCAGAAGCCAATGATATATGTGGGCTCCCTGGCTGGTGCCTTGACCAGCGGGAGGCCAAGGGGCTTCTAGAGGTTTTAGCTCCGTCAAACTTGTTGGAAATGGCTCGTAGCAGTTTTAGATCTTTAAATAATATGGGTAGATGAAACTTTAATTGGATATGCAATAAAGATAAATGAATATATGGAATATAATATAGTAGTTGAAAATTGCAATTGATGACTAATATGACTAAACATCATTATGTCCATATTGCAATTGAGTGATATGTGGATTTGGAGTTAGTAAATCTAAATTTGAATGTGGATGTATATAATGAATTTTTATTTGTAGAACTTACATTGTTGATATTATAAGTTTAAGATTATGAGCTAATCTGCTGGTTATAGGGATGATTAATATTGATGATATTTTGGAATGAAATAGTTAATTACATGTTTTTGATAATCACAATTGAGTACTTTCTGAATTTGAGTCTGGATGGATAAGTATATATAGTGAATTTTACTAAGAGAACTTTTATTATGGATATTGCATGTTCAAAACTGATTGTTAATTTGCTAGATGTGGAGATGGTTGATATTGATGCTAATGAAATAGTTGACTGCATATTATATCTTGATGGACCATTTAGGAAGAATATAAAATTTTAAATTCTGAGACAATTACTGTTTAAGTTTTTGAGAGCAGTAGACTCTATTAATCTTTAGAACTGATTTTGGCTATAAATGATCAAATATTTTGATGGTAAAGTGAAAGATTTTAGCAGTAATAAGAATAAGATAAATTTCACTGATAAAGAATTTCATGGGGATTTTCATCTTTTAATAGATTTCTAAATCAAGATATCTATTCATTAATTTATTATGCCTTTCTTCATAGTTCCTAAGTAGATATCTTTCTCAGGATGGATAAATTATCAATCAGCCATAAGTGCATAATTATTTTTAAGGAAAAAGGAGGGAGATGATTTTATTTTTGATTATTATCAATTATGGATTATGGTTAAGGATACATCTAATATCACTTTCAAGTCATAGAGAGATTACTATAATTTCTCAATTATGTCTTTCGGATGGTAAGTGCATTTTCAATCTTTATTGACCTTATAAGTCTTGTATCCATCTGAGCTAGATTAGTGAAGTCACTTTGAGATATTGAAGGGTTTAAATTAGTTGGTCATGTTATATGAGCATTGCATAATCTATAGGTGATTTTGATAATCATTGGTAACAAAATAATTGATTCAAGAATTTGAATCATTTAAATTGCAATATTTATTGAGAATATACTAATATTCAAGAGAAATTGATTGGTTGTAGTGGTATTATTGATAAATTAATTATACCAGTGATTAATGATGGCAATATTATTCAAAGAAATTAAATTAGTTGATTATGATAATTATGAAAGATATCCTAAATGATTGGCATAATGTTCATTGATGTTAGCTTGAAGTATTCAAGAGTGAAACCTAGTATGTTATGATGATTGAAATAAGTGTCGTAATGCTTAATGGCACATTCAACTATTCAAGAGTTGAGAGAGCATTGGAAGAAAACTATCTTATATCTAATTCAAAGAATTTAGAACTGTCTTATCGAGGAATTAAGAGTACCTGATGTGTTACTAACCTTAAGAATGGATGACATAATACATGTGATGGACTCTATGATATTTATGATGATTGTGTTGTGAGAAGTTAAAAAAAAAAAGGATGACAGGAAAGAAATACTTCTTAAGAAATTAATTTTATTTGGTAGAAAGATCAAATTAATTGTTGAAGTTGGATACGTCATTTGGGTACCTAGGAATGAAATAAAAGTTGCTAGTGAGTATCTATAATGGTACAAAATTGTGGACATTTAATTTTGAGGATGAAATTTTAGGAGATAAAGATGTTAATATTTGTTTTGGTTTAATGGTAGTAAATTGAGTCTGAATCCATTTGTCTCACTCTCCTAATTCGATGATGTCTTCATAAAGCTTGTGGATTAAGCTGAATTTCTGTCCAATCTTCCACCCTCAAATAGATGGACAATCTGCATGAACCAATTAGATTTTGATGATATACTGCGAGCCTGTGTGATGGATTTAGAAAGTGCTTGGTATAGCTTCTTACCCTTAGTGAAATTGCTTATTTTAATGATTACCAAGCCAACATTCAAATGGATTCATTTCAATTGTCTATGATATAAGGTGTAGATTCCCTTCATATTGAGATGAGGTGAGAGAGAGACAATTTTGGACTGAGCTGGTGTAGCAACTATGAAAAGTATCGTTAATTAAAGCAGCTTCATGTAGCTCCGAGTCAATAGAAAAGTTATGTTGATGTCAAAAAGAAAGATTTAAAATTTCAGGTTGAAGATCATTTGGAAGTTTTACTAATCAATGATATGATGAGATTTGTGTTAAAGGTGATTTGAGCCACAATACATTGGGCCATTTGAGATTTTGATCAAAATAAAGGAGGTGGCTTATAGCTTAGCACTGTCTTCATTACTCTTTGGGGTGTTTAATGTGTTTCATATCTTTATGACTGAGGAGGAATACTCTAAGCCCCGTTACTTGAACCAATTTAGCTTAAGAAAGAATTGACTTATGAAGATCATCTTGTGTGCATCGTGGACCGCAAGGATCAAGTTCTGAGATGGTGTAGCATTCCTTATATCAAGGTTCAGTAGAGTAATCATTCTGAGATGGAGGCTATTCGGTAGCTGAGGAAGAAATGAAAAAGAAGTTTCCACAATTATTTGCAGGTAAATTCTCTATTCAAGATTGTTGATAGATCATATTTGAATTCTATAGTATATTTGATGTGTGTCAATTTCGAGAAATTTTTATAAGGGGGAGAATGTAACCCCCGTAATTTATTATGGGAATGTAACTCCTAGTATTTATTTTGGGGACACCTGGCATCTTGACTTCCTTAAGTTTAGGTCCCGATGCGACGTCTGGTTGCTCGGGTCTTCGCGTGTCGGATGGGTTCCCATTTTCCATTGATCCGAGGCGTCGCATGGGAGAGTAAAAGGAGTTGGAGGATGACTCCCTCATTCACCCTGCGCACACCTCCTCCAGGTAATCCCTTGCCCATCCTTCTAATTCCAGAGAGAGAGAGAGAGAGTTAAGGAGCAATCAAACAAGAGAGAGAGAGAGCAGATCAAGAGGGAGAGGAATGATTAAGTTGCTACGGATCGAAGGAGGCACCGACGGAGGTCCGGCGGCTTCCGATGGGTTGAAGAGAATGGAAAGACTCTAGGATTCATAGAGAAGGAAGGGAAGAAGGAAGAAATATTTAATCACGCCATTCCCTCGAAGTCCCCGTGAATGAGCAGAGGATGCCGCGTAGCGGCATCTGCCTTCGGCTTGCGCGTATAGTAACACCACGATGATGACCAGGTCTGATTCCTAACAAAGGTGTTGAAGGATAAAACAGTGCCCTTTTGATGAACTTGAGGTTTTCCCATTGGAGAAAATCAATTTGTTTTCTGCTTTAAAAATGGGAAGGACTTTATTAAAGTTTCCTGAGGGGCTCGATTGGTTGGTAGACAGATGTTAGCTTTGAACCCTGGAGGCTAGATTTCAAGCCAGCCAATGCATCCATTCTAAGTGCAGTCGTTTGGATGTGCTTTGAGGAGTTGCCTGTGGAGTTGTTGTCTAAAGAATGCATCATGGAGATAACATTAATGATGGGGAAACTTTTATGGCTGAACAATTTAATTGAAAACTTGAAGCTGCAAAATTTTTCTAGGGCGTGCATACAAGATCAAGATCAATCTTAAGGGGCCTTTAATTTCTGATATTGATCTTATTGGAATTGTAATACCCAGTTCGTGTGAAACCAGGGTCTTGGCAGTTTGATTTTTCTACTGACGCTTACGCTCTCGGCATAGCGTTTGAGTCCTCGATCCCCTTGATCCATGCCCTCGGCGCAAATCAATGATCGCAAGCGGTGTGATAGATCGCAAGCAATACCCAGATGTCTAAATAGCTGGTTTACATTTTGGGATTTGCTATTGAGGTAAGTAAGTCTATTTATAATTAATAATTTATAACTCATGGTTTTATAGTTTGCAAGTATATTATGAGATAAGGAAAATGGAAGTTTATTTGGTTTGATTATTTTGAATGGTATCATAAATCTACATATGAGCATTTATTATGACTATAGTAGCTAATAATATTTTGAAAGAAATAATTTCTTGGTGTATGTGCAAAAATATAAATTCTTTGATTTGCAAAATATGTTGGGATGACCATATGCATTTGCTAATAATGTACAAACCACTCTATATGTAATATGAGAAATTGATGCATGATGAGTGACATGCAAGTATGATGATAACATTATGATAGACTAATATGTGTCTCCGCGGTTCTCATTTGGCCTCACATCGGTAGGTGTGTTCTGTTTGAGTATGTATGGCCTCACACATCTAGGATGTGTTCTGATTAATTTGTAGGACCGTGGGACACATACGAAAACAATAATTACATAAACATTGGGTTTGATTACATTATAATCTGGTATTTATTGCATCTGGTAAGTAAGCCAAATATAATAATTTCATAAATTATAAATGGTTGTATTTATAGTTTTATGCATATTTATGAAATAGAGTTTTATTGATTATTTTGGAAATTGGTAAGCTGTACCATGTGTATCTAATTGCATATTTGTTATAATAGTTGATATTATTTGCAAAGTGAATTGATTATATGCAATGGTCAAAATGTATAAACCACTGTTTATGTGTTATGAGAGAAATTATGCTTATGATGACGCATAATATGTGACATGCATGTGTAAAATGATTTGAATTATATTTATGTGTCGCCGCGGTTCTCCTTTGATATGGCATGTGGAGGCACGCACATCTAGAGGATGTGTGCTGATTGATATGGCATGTGGAGGCCACGCACATCTAGAGGATGTGTGCAGATTGATGGAGACATTGCAGGGCCGTGGGACACATATGATATAATATAACAATGATTAAATATAAACAGTGGATTTGAATTATATTTATGTGTGTCGCCGAGGTTCTCCTTTGATATGGCATGTGGAGGCCACGCACATCTAGAGGATGTGTGCTGATTGATATGGCATGTGGAGGCCATGCACATCTAGAGGATGTGTGCAGATTGATGGAGACATTGCAGGGCCGTGGGATACATATGATATAATATGACAATGATTAAATATAAAGTGGATTGTTTACAATGCATATTCTGGTATTTATTTTATAAGCTTCCATGATTATTTTGACTTAATGATATGCATGATTATGATAGCATGTTATTTAAATTGGAAGTTTCTATGAAAATTATGACTTGATAATATCTTGAGAGACAAGATGATATATGACTATTTTATGTCATTATTATAGGCTTACTTATTGAGTGTGAGCTCATGTAAATCTCACAATGTTTTTCAGAGCCTCGGATTGAAGATGAAATTATGGGGTAGATGGAGCTCCAGTTAAATAAAATAGTTCATAGTGTTGATGTAACCCCAGTAATATTTGTGTGTAGGGCTTGAAGCCCAAAACTTATTTAGTGGTTTATAATAAAGTATGGATTTAGATTGATTTATTATACTTATTGCCTTATAATGATCGATTTGTAAATTTTGGGACGCCTTGCATGCCCGGCATGCGATGGATTATCACCTTAGCTTAAAATTTTGGCTCTGGGGCGTGACAGACTCCGAGGAATAGCAAGGCAATATGAGAATACAAATTTGATAGGGCTAAACTCGGAAGAATAGCTGGACGCCTAACATGGCAGAACAAAATGGATCGTTATTGAAGTCTCGCATGGTGCCATTTATGCTTGACCAGATGACCGAATGCCCCTGTTTGATGTAGGTGTATTTGGGAAATTAAGGTGGAGGAGGAGGGAATGGTCTGACCCGGCTCCGTATCAAGCTTTCCAACGCGAAAATGACACGTGTCGCTCTCAAGCCTAAGGCGACAAGCGGGGACGTCGCGGACGGCCAACGATGGGTCTTTCTTTTTTTTTTTCTACTTGTTTTGAGGTAAGATTGAGGGAAGAAAATTTCCCTCATCAAAGTTCATAAGCTCTGCTCGACTTTCCGTAAGCTACTTTCGTTGTCTTTTAGAAAAATAGAGATCATAAGCTCATAAGCTCTCTTTTACTGCTATTCTTCTTTGAAGGAGTTCTCTTTTAGAAAAATAGAGATCGAGTTAGGTTTTAGAAGCTGGTTGTTTTGTATCTTTGATTTCTTTGTTGTGTTATCTAGGGTTTCCGCTCTCCTGCTGCATTTGATGGTTCAAGGTGTCCTTGGTTGAAGGCCACTTGGAGGACAAGATCGTGAGGACGTTGTGGGATTTTGACGGAATACTTGGAAGGTGAACTGGTTTTCCATCCTGTTCTTTTCTTCTCCTTTTCTTTTTTGCTTCGAATCTGTTGTCTTCCTTCTCTTGACTTGCCGATGGGTTTTATAGTTTTGGAGGAAGTTCTTAGTAGAGATTTGATGCTTTAGTTGAAGAAAAACTTCTCCTCTCTCTCTCTCTATATATATATATATAGAGACACTTACGGATGGCTGTTTATGTTTTTTGGGAACGTTCTCTTTAGATTTTATGCTTTAGTTGTGAAAAAATTCCTTCTCTGATTTTTTATATTTTTTATATATTAAAAAAAATTCTTTTGCAGCTTGGTTGCTTCTGTGATTTTCTATTATATGCTTCCTTTTTAAAAAATATTTTATTTAAGCTGTTTGTTGCTCTGGATTTGATATCTGAGGTTCTATCTCTATTTTTTTGATCCGTCTATTTTGCAATTTTTCTTTTATCTCTTCCCATCTTTAGGGGTTTCTTCTATAAAATGGTTGGTTGGCGATTTGGTTTGCAACATTACGTACCTGCATCATAAATTTCATACCATCAAGCAGTGTAATTTTTCAGTTTGTGGTGAGAGATGCGATGGCCACCCAACTCTTACCGTGTCAGTGGAATGTAACTTCCCATCAAGTTTGTGTTCATATATTTTGGTAGGGTACTTTCGGTGTGCTTTTGCCGTGAAGCCCTGCTCTACTGCATCATACATATTCTTTTTCTCCTACCCATCTAGATACGTGGTATCTGCTATTCGTTGAGACCGTCCACTGTAGAGCATTTGTTAGAGTACTTGGGCTTCTATCAAATTTGGCTAGTCATTTGGAGGAAAAGACGTGCAATAGATGGCATGATGCTTCATTGACAAGTGGAAGCCTATAATAACAAATTCCAAGTTTTCAACTCCTTTTTGGAGGATTAAAATTTAATTTGCATATGTATTTTTTTGAGATAAAAGTAATTCCTCAACGTTCTACTTAGAATGTATTCAATATTTTTCTATATACTTGTTTGCCTTGAAACGCATGCGAGTTTCATTTGATTTGGCATCGTTGGTTCGGAGCCTGTCACTTTGTGTCCTCTTGGATGTTTTTATGCTATTTTATCACAAAAAAGGAAAAATCGCATGCATGCTTTAAAATTTCTAGTTATGAGAATCGATTTTTTGAGATTAAGTTGGTCTTGTAGGCATTAATATTTTTTTCACTCGGATAGGTTATTGATTCTTAGCGATGGAGTCCCCTGTCATGACTGATGTTCTGCCTCCGCCTCCCGATAGGATACCTCCAGGTGTTGTTCCAATGGGAGCAGAAGATTTCCCTCCAAACAGGAGAATGCCGATAGCGAGATCTGGCCTTACAAGCAGAGGGCAGCCAATCACCCTCTTACTTAACCAATCATTTCAGAGTCTCTGCTCCGAACGTAGATGACTACTTTTATCATTACAATGTATGTGTAATAACCTTGCAAGAAGTTCCATGATACATAAAAAAAGAATGATTTGAGAAGTTTTTAACTCGGATTAAATTCTTAAGATCACATATATCCAGCTTTTAGGATGTTAATTGAGTAGTAATAAACTTGAAACATTATAAACGATATCATAGCTGATTTAATATATAGAAATCAATGAATCAAGAGAAAAACACTGCTCATGGAGTAGTAATGAAAAGAATTTTGTCATAATATAAAGTCATCTTTATAACACCAATAAATCTATTTTATTCATCTAATAAAGAGAAAAATTGTAATACATCCATGAATAATTTCATATTGGATAAAAAAATGGTTCGAAAACTTTATAACTCAAGTTCATTTGCTACCAATTAACATACACTTAAGTTTTTAAGATTTCACGAATCCAATCCATTAAGAGATTAATTGGATCAATATCATTAGAACCAATCCATTACAAAGTTAAGCCAATCCTATACATATGGAAGTCAATGGGATAGAAGACATTCAATGAGTGGTGGCTATCTCAATAAAAAAAAATTATAGCACTCCATAAATAGTTTCATATTAGATTAAAAATAATGATAATTTTAGTTTATTTTTTATTAATTAACTTGAATCTAATCCATCAATAAGTCAAGTTAATTAGATTTGGTGGGATCAAAGGATTTGCAATCTTTACATTTACTTACATTTATTATCTTGGCTGCATAATGATACTCGATCTCATGCATGTATTCTGTGAATAGGTTTCCTTGAAATATGAAGATAATAATCCTGCAGATGGGACTAAAATCGGTAGAAGGGGACAAGTTACAGCAGATTTATGGTTCGGAGCTGGGAAACAAGGATTTTGCGTACGATGGACAAAAGAGCCTCTTCACCCTCGGCGCTCTTCCTCGAGTGAACAATGAGTTTACTATTGTACTCGAGGATATAACACCGATCCGGTTCGGTTTTTTTTTTTTTTCGCCCTTATACTTGTATTAACTTTTTTTCCTTTAACCCTAGTTAACGTTCATACTCTACTTTCTTCTCCACCTTAGAGCTGGTGGCAGCGGAGGAAATGACAGCCCTGGGGGAAGTGACCACAAGCGATTACAGCGTCTATATCAGATGAAGATTTTTAAAGTTGAACTTAAATTCGCTGCCAAGATACCCATGCAGTCCATTGCTATGGCTCTAAGGGGCCGAGACACAGAAAACTCTCAAGACGCTTTGCGGGTTTTTGATATCATTCTAAGGCAGAATGCAACAAAGCGGTAGCTTGCCTTTTTTTCTTGCTGTTAATCTTTCAAACTTGAGAACATACAAAGACTGATGATTTTGTCGTGAACTGGCTTCTGTTTTATAGGGGTTGCCTTCTTGTACGCCAGTCATTTTTCCAAAACAATCCTTCGAATTTTACTCAAATTGGTGGTGGTGTCCTAGGATGCCGGGGATTCCATTCCAGCTTTCAGACCACACAAGATGTGGGTTAATCTATCTGTCATACGCCGTTCCTTAATTGGATGTGCTTTTGTGACTAAGTTGTTGAAAATAACTCTCCTTTGCAGTACATAGCTCAACCTTTGGATGTGTTTGAGGAAAAAAATAACTCTTTTGTAGTACATAGCTCAACCTTTGGATGTGTTTGAGGAAAAAATAACTCTCTTTTGTAGTACATAGCTCAACCTTTGGATGTGTTTGAGGAAAATCCTTCCATGAGAAGGGCTCCGCCTGCTGCAAGAGTGGAGGAAATGTTCAAAAGGATCGGGGAAAGGCTTCATCGATTCCTTTTATGCCTTTTGCCAGAAAGGAAAAACTGTGGTGTTTATGGTTTGTTTCATGCACATCTGTTTCTGCTGCACTTTATTTAAAATTAGGTTCGTCCTAGCATTTAGGTGGATGAAGTATGTTAGGTCCTTGGAAGCGAAAGTGTCTTGCGGAATTGGGAATCGTCACACAATGCATGGCCCCAACTAGAATCAATGATCAGTACCTGACAAATATTCTGCTGAAGATCAATGCCAAGGTGGATTTGCAGTTGCTCTCTACCGTATTTAGACCTTTTTATGCTCATTTTACCAAGTTTCATGTCTTTTCTGATTGTTGCATCTTGCTGTAATAGCTTGGTGGAATAAACTCTTTACTGCAAGTTGAATGATTCATTTGTTTCCCCGCTCTGGAGCCTCAGAGCCGGAAGCAGAGAAGTGGAATGATTCATTGCCTCTTCCTTGGGGATTCCATGGGAGGACCGAAGCACAGCAGCAGGCCTTGCGCCTACCTTTGCCACCACCGTTCCACAACGCATTTAGGTATGGATGGTATCGGATGGTGCAAAGGCAACGCAACGAGGACATCATGTCCCCATCGCTTCCGTTTCCTCATTGGTCGTCGCGATGATATCGAAAAGGCTCTGATGATATCGAAAAGGAAACGATGGTAGCGAATAGAACGAAGAAGGTCAAGACGCGATTGCTCATAAACCTGACAGCCCTCCCGTCCGCTTTTATAGAGGGTCTAGCATTTAACGCCTAGGTTCTCGAATGTTCGATTCGAGACTCAGAATTAAATTTGAGTATATCTCTCTGGATTATTCTCACTTTCCAAGGCATTTAATTTTATGGATTTATCCTATCTATTTTCTCGAATGTTTCAACAAATAATATTTATTATTATTATTATTATTATTATTATTATTAGTGTTCAATTTAATTTTATAATGTACGTTGCTTGCCTGTTCTATTCATGAGCCATTCAATTCTCTTTTGACATCTATATCCATATCTCTCTCCTACTCTAAATTTTTAATTATATGTTATAATTAAAAATAAAGTAAAATTATGATCAATAATATATATATTTAGAGAGTTTAATCTTATCGAATTTGAATAATATTTAATCAATAATCATAATGACATGAGAGGATGATATTTTGATGAATCACCACAAATCCTACATCTCCAATAATCGCACTAGCACCCTCAATGTTTTGTATATATATCAAGACTTTATTGAGGTAAACTTTTCACCCCACAAAATCTTTCTTAATAATCATCAAGAAGTGAGTTTGGCCTAGACTGATCCATTAAGCCAACTAAATTTTGAGTCGACGCATGTGCTACGTTAAATAAGGTCCAATCACAAACTTTCACTCTGACTTACTTCAGCATCAACTACATCCCTAGAGATAAAAATGGCAAGACCAATGCCCTATCTCAGCTGGCTACTTTGGCAGACAACATCCTAGAGAGGACCTACATTGAGCATCTGAAGCCCCAAGCATTGACATCATGGAAGAGGCCTTGCCAGTCACACAGGAGCCAACTTGGATGGATGCCTACATCCGCTATCTTACTAATGGCACCCTCCCTGATGATCGCACAAAGGCCAGGCTACTCAAATGGAAGGCTTCTAGATTCATGGTGTTGGACGGGCAACTATACAGAAGGTTGTTTCCTATCCTCTTCTCAAATGTATAGGCCCAACAAATGCTGACTACATCCTCTGGAAGATCCACGAGAGCATTTGTAGAAACCATCTGGGGGGCAGATCGCTAGCATACAAGGCACTCCATCAAGGATACTACTGGCTCATAATGCAGGAGGATGCAGCTAAATTGGTCTGAAAGTGCGATAGCTGTCAACGGCATGCTCACATCCAATGGCAGCCCGCTTCCTAGCTAAGTCCGCTTTCATCCCTGTGGCCCTTCGCTCAATAGGGAAATGACATCCTTGGACTATTCTCCCCAGCCTCAGGCCAGTGAAGGTTCTTGCTTGTCGCCCTCGACTATTTTACCAAATGAGTCAAAGTTGAGGCATTGATATGGATCACCGAGAGCAAAGTAAAGTCCTTCTGGAAGTCCATTATTTGCCATTTCGGTTTACCCCACACCATCATCATCAATAATAGACATCAATTCAATAACAATACCAAAAAATTCTATGCTGAGCTAAACATCCACCATCAATTAACCTCCTTGGCCATCCAAAAACCAATGGAGAAGCTGAGGTAATGAGCTGGACCATCCTCCAGGGGCTTCGGATTGGACTAGATGAGTTCAAGGGTAGATGGATGGATCAACTTCCAGACGTATTATGGACCTATCACACAACTCTAAGGACACCAACTGGTGAGACTCCATTTAGTCTCGTGTTGACCCAATTGATGATTTTGATGATTAACAAAACTATTTGAGTATAACTATTGGAGGCTCTAATGATTTTGATTAAGTGTTTCAGATTATAAGACTATTGAATGATCAAAATCAGGAGTTACATCGTGTTCTGGATCGAATCTAATGTCGAGGTAAGAATTGCAGACATTAGAGTCGACTCCGAGAATCACAGAGCCGACTCCGGAACTGGCACGAAAGTTAGAGTCGACTCCGAGACTGTTAGAGTCGACTCTCATAGAAGAAGCAGAACGTCGATTTTTCTGGCCCCAACCTAGAGTCGACTCCGGGTAAGTTAGAGTCGACTCCGGAAAAGTTTCTTGTTGACCCCAGAAAAATCAGAGATGACTCCAGAAATATCGTTTTGAAATGCCTCGAGCTAGAGCCGACTCCAGAAAAGTTAGAGTCGACTCCAACCCACCTGGAACGAAAAATCAAATTGTCAGATCAGCTCTAACGGTAATATTTCTATTTTACCTTATTTCTAATGGATATATTTTGCTACAAGGTACACTCCAACGGATAGTTTTCTTCCAAAAATGGTTTGAAAGAAATCTATAAAAAGGGAAGACTATTGTTCAAAAAAAAGAACGGGAAAAATAGAAGGAAAAAGTGAAAAAATCGGAATAGAGAAATCTTATTTCAAAAATCCGAAAAGAGAGAGCCTGAATCTCAAGAGGAAAACCTACTAGCTCAAATCCACTCCACTCCAAAAAGCTCAAGAGGAATCCAAGGCATTCAAATCAAGATTTTGGTGGATTTTCCAACGTGAAGAAAGAAGTTCAGCTTCTTACTTTTCAACCCTTCTCAACTGCTTCAACTGTGAAGAATCGGAGCTGAGGCTTGATTCAACCTAGCAAGGAGAAGAAGAAAGAAGAAAAGCTCAAAAGCCAACCATCTTCAAACCAGGCTTTTCTAAACTTGTTATATTATTTGATTATCTGCTCATTAAGGAGCTTTGTATTTGAAAAAATATTTCATTTGTTTGTATCTAGTTCAATCTGGGGGATTGAACTAGTGGAGGTAGTCTTACCTCGGTTCAAGCTTGGCTAAGCTTGTGTTAGGGTTTTTGTGCTGGTGAGCCCTTGAAAACTAGCTGTGTTCGTTGTGCGCCTGGGAAAATAACAAGTTTGAGTTATGAGCTTATAAAACAACTCTGCTGTAATCAGGTTGATTATAGTGTGGACCCAAGTGAATCTTGGGAGTGGACGTAGGTGTTGGATACACCGAACCACTATAAACTCTTTGTGTTTGCCGTGCTTACATTGACTCTATCTCTATCACCGTCTTATTTCTGTACTTTATATTTACTTTGCTATTGTCTTCATTCATCTTAAGCAAACTAGTTTAAAAGGCTAATTTTTTAAAGAACCCAATTCACCCCCCCCTCTTGGGTTGTCATCTGGGCCAACAATTGGTATCAGAGCTAGTGCTCATTAGATTTTGATCACACGGTCAAGAGCTAAAGTTCCAAATGGCAACACAAGTTGGATCATTTGCTGAAGGTCATTCTACGAATAGACCTCCACTTTTTAATGGCTCAAATTATTCTTATTGGAAAGCTAGAATGAGGATATTCATTCAAGCTTCTGATTATGAGCTTTGGGGTGTTATAATTAATGGACCTAGTACACCCACACATGTTATTGATGGCACTATTGTTCCTAAGCCCGAAAGGGACTGGAATGATAATGATAGGAAGATGGCACAGCTTAACGCTAAAGCCATGAATGTACTATATTGCTCATTAGACGCTAATGAATTTAATATAATCTCCACTTGTAATTCTGCAAAGAAGATTTGGGATAGATTAGAGGTTACCCATGAGGGTACCAATCAAGTAAAAGAATCTAAAATTAATATTCTTGTTCATAAATATGAGTTATTTAATATGGAACAATCTGAAACCATTGCATGCATGTACACTAGATTTACAGATATTGTAAATGGTTTGAAAAGTCTTGGTAAGACATATACTAACTCCGAACTTGTTCAAAAAATTCTTAGGTCATTACCAAGATCATGGAAAGAAAAAATGACTGCAATCCAAGAAGCTAAGGACCTCAACACCTTACCCTTAGAGGAGATTCTAGGATCTCTAATGACCCATGAGCTGACTATGAGGCAGCATGTTGAGGAGGATTCAAGAAAAAGAAAATGATTGCCCTCAAAGCTGCAAAGAAGAAGAGAGCAGTAGCGATGATGATGATGATGATGATGATGAAACTGCTCTCTTAGCCAAGAAATTTAAGAGATTTATGAGGAGAAAGAAACCCTTCTATAAGAAAAAATTTGGAGCTAAGTGGGAAGGAGAAAAGGATAAGAATAAGGACAAGGACAAAGAAAAAGAGAAAGACCCCTTGACTTGCTATGAATGTAATAAACCGGGGCACTTTAGAAATGAATGTCCTAGATTGAAGAAAGCCTACAAAAAGAAAAAAGGCTATATGGCGACTTGGAGTGACAGCGAGGAATCTTCTTCCGAAGAAGAAGAACAAAAGGAAGTCGCAAACGTATGCTTTATGACGGACGACAACGATGAGGTAAGTTCCGACAACCCTTGCGATGAATTCGCTTTTGATGAACTTTTTGATGCTTTTAATGAACTTGTTAGCGATTTCAAAGTTTTGAAAAAGAAATACAAAATTTTAAAAAATGAAAACTTAACCTTCATTCAAGAAAAGGAAAATCTTAGCAATGAAATTAAGATACTTAAATCTGAAAATGAAATTTTAATGAATGAAAAGGAATCAATCTCAAATGAAAAAGATAAACTAAAGAATGAGGTTGAAAAACATAAAAACATAGTTGATAAGTTTACATTAAGTTTACTTAAATTAGACATGTTATTAAATAGTCAAAAAGCAGTTTTTGACAAAGCCGGACTAGGATATAACACTTTAAGAAAACAAAAATCACTTAAAAATATTTTTGTAAGTGCTGGCTAAAGTAAAATCACATGCTTTAAATGTAATCAATCAGGACATAAATCTTATGAATGTAAAATTCTAAAACCTAGTAAAAACCTGAATATTTAAGGAAAGAAAATATGGGTTCCGAAAGGAACATTATTTGTTGCTACTAACCATGAAGGACCCAAGAAAGCTTGGGTACCTAAACATAAAGTCTGATTTCATTGCAGGAATGTCTTGTGACCAAGAGATCAAAGAGAAAGTGGTATCTTGATAGTGGCTGCTCAAGACATATGACGGGTGACAAAGAGAATTCATCACCCTTGAAGAAAAGAGAGGAGGAGTTGTAACATTTGGCGACAATGGCAAAGGCCAAATCTTGGGGTTTGGTAACATTCAAATAACTCTCTCCATATTTATTGAAATGTACTTTATGTTGATGGTTTAAAATATAACTTAATAAGTATAAGTCAATTATGTGACAAAGGTTTTAAAGTATCTTTTGAATCTTCTTTATGCACTGTAGCTAATCCCATTGATAAAAGCATTGTTTTTATTAGAAATAGAAATGGCAATGTATACATGATTGATTTAGACAAATTGTCTACTAATAACCATTGCTTAGTTGCTAATAATGCTAATATGAATGAGATTGGTTGGTTGTGGCATCGAAGATTAGGTCACGCAAGCACACACCTTATTTCAAAACTAATTAAAATGGATTTAGTAAAAGGTCTACCTAAATTAGATTTTGAAAATAACAAAATATGTGATGCATATCAGTTTAGAAAACAAACAAGAAGTTCTTTCAAATCTAAAAATATTGTTTTAACTTCTAGGCCATTAGAGCTACTTCACATGGATCTTTTTGGACCAACTAGAACCACAAGTCTAGGAGGAAAGAAATATGATCTTGTGATGTAGATGATTACTCTAGATTCACTTGGGTAATGTTTTTAGCTCACAAAGATGAGACTTTCTCGATATTCATGAAATTCTTCAAGAAAGTAACAAATGAGAAAAACACTACCATAGTGTCTCTAAGAAGTGATCATGGAACTGAATTTGAAAATCACTTATTTGAAAGTTTTTGCAATGAAAATGGTATTAATCATAATTTTTCTGCACCTAGGACCCCACAACAAAATGGAGTAGTTGAAAGAAAAATAGGACTCTAGAAGACATGGCCCGTACCATGCTATGTGAAAGTAAACTCCCGAAAATACTTTTGGACGGAAGCTATTAACACAGCATGTTACATCCTAAATAGAGCCTTAATAAGACCTATTTTAAAGAAAACACCTTACGAATTATGGCATGATAGAAAACCCAACATTAAATATTTCATGCATTTGGTTGTAAATGTTTTATTCATAATAATGGTAAAAGCAACTTAGGTAAATTTGA
>UESW01003002.1:105638-132709 GCA_900491605.1 Calamus simplicifolius | reverse complement strand
CTTAAACATGATCTTAGATAGTCAAAAAGCTGTTTTTGACAAAGCAGGTTTAGGGTATAACACATTAAGAAAACAAAAATCATTAAAAAATATTTTTGTAAAAGCAACCAAAGTAATATTACTTGTTTAAATGTAATCAAAAAGGACATAAATCTTTTGAATGCAAACAAAATAATAATAAAAATTAAATGTTAAAGGAAAGAAAATATGGGTTCCGAAAGGAACAATTTTGTTGCTACTAACCATGAAGGACCCAAGAAAGCTTGGGTACCTAAACATAAAGTTTGATTATGTTGCAGGAATGTCTTGTAGCCAAAAGATCAAAGAAAAAGTGGTACCTTGATAGTGGCTGCTCAAGACATATGACGGGTGACAAAGATGAATTCATCACCCTGAAGAAAAGAAAGGTGGAGTTGTTACGTTTGGCGACAATGGTAAAGGTCAAATTATGGGCCTTGGTAAATTCAAATAACTCCATCCACATTTATTGATAATGTACTTTATGTTGATGGTTTGAAGCATAATCTAATTAGTATAAGTCAATTATGTGATAAAAACTTTAATGTTTCATTTAATCTTCTATGCACTGTAACTAATTCATTGATAATAGCATTGTTTTACTGGTTATAGAAATGGCAATGTTTACTTGATTGATTTAGACAAATTATCTACTGAGTAATCATTGCTTAATTGCTGATAATGCTAATATAAATGAAATTAGTTGGTTGTGGCATCGTAGATTAGGTCATGCAAGCACACACCTTATTTCAAAACTAATTAAAATGGATTTAGTTAAAGGTTTACCTAAATTAGATTTTGAAAATAACAAAATATGTGATGCATGTCAATTTGGAAAACAAACTAGAAGTTCTTTCAAATCTAAAAATATTGTTTCAACTTCTAGGGCATTAGAGCTACTTCACATGGACCTTTTGGACCAACTAGAACCACAAGTCTAGGAGGAAAGAAATATGGTCTAGTGATTGTAGATGATTACTCTAGATATACTTGGGTAATGTTTTTAGCTCACAAAGATGAGACTTTCTCGATATTCCTGAAATTCTTCAAGAAAGTCACAAATGAGAAAAACACTACCATAGTATCTCTAAGAAGTGATCATGGAACTGAATTTGAAAATCACTTATTTGAAAGTTTTTGCACTGAAAATGGTATTAATCATAATTTTTCAGCCCCTAGGACTCCACACAAAATGGTGTAGTTGAAAGAAAAATAGGACTCTAGAAGACATGGCCCGTACCATGCTATGCGAAAGTAACCTACCAAAGTACTTTTGGGCGGAAGCTATTAACACAGCATGTTACATCTTAAATAGAGCTTTAATAAGACCAATTTAAAGAAAACACCTTATGAATTATGGAATGAAAGAAAACCCAATATAAAATACTTTCATGCATTTGGATGTAAATGTTTTATTCATAATAATGGTAAAAACAATTTAGGCAAATTTGATGCTAAATCTGATGAAGGAATATTTTTAGGATATTCAACAACTAGTAAAGCATATAGAGTATTTAACAAGAAAACCTTAGTAGTTGAAGAATCCATTCATGTAGTTTTGATGAGTCTTTAGCATCTAGTTCTGAAAAGCTTGATGATGAGGAAGATACAAACATAATTGAAAAAGATCTTGAAAAACTTAATATTGAAGTATCTTCAGATCATGAGCAAGAAGCTAAAGATGATGATTCACATAAGGACGATGATGTCAATATTGATCATAATGATATAGATCTTCCAAGAGACTGGAGATATGCTATAGTCATCCCAAGGAATTGATTATAGGTGATCCATCTCAAGGAATAAGAACTAGATCATATATGAGAAATATTAGTAATCATCTTGCATTTGTATCACAAATTGAACCTAAAACTATTGAAGAAGCTGAAAAAGATAATAATTGGATGTTAGCAATGCAAGAAGAATTAAATCAATTTACAAGAAATAATGTATGGACTTAGTTGAAAGACCTAAAAATCATTCAGTAATAGGATCAAAATGGATATTTAGAAATAAACTAGATGAAAATGGCATAGTAATTAGAAACAAAGCTAGATTGGTTGCAAAAGGATATAATCAAGAAGAAGGTATTGATTTTGATGAAACCTTTGCACCAGTAGCTAGATTAGAAGCCATTAGACTATTACTTGCATTTGCATGTCATATGAATTTTAACTTATTTCAAATGGATGTAAAAAGCGCATTTTTAAATGGATTTATAAATGAAGAAGTTTATGTAGAACAACCACCAGGTTTTGAAGATCACGAATTTTCAAATCACGTTTTTAAATTGCACAAAGCTTTATATGGTTTGAAACAAGCACCTAGAGCTTGGTATGATAGGTTAAGTAAATTTTTAATTGAAAATGATTTTACAAGAGGAAATGTTGATAAAACATTATTTTTGAAAAGAAAAAGTAAAGATTTACTTGTAGTACAAATATACGTTGATGACATTATTTTTGGTGCTACTAACGATTCTCTATGTCAAGAATTTGCAAGTTGATGCAGGGAGAATTCGAGATGAGCATGATGGGAGAACTCAACTTCTTCCTTGGACTCCAAATCAAACAAAGCAAAGAGGGAATCTTATCAACCAAACAAAATACACAAGAGAAATCCTAAAGAAGTTTGGTATGGAATCAATGAAACCCCTCGGAACACCAATGAGTCCTTCATGCAAGCTGGACAAAGATGAAGAAGGTAAAAAGGTTGATCAAAATATTATCGAGGTATTATCGGATCCCTTCTTTATTTAACAGCAAGTAGACCAGATATTATGTTTTCTGTATGTTTATGTGCTAGATTTCAATCTGAACCTAAAGAATCACATTTAATAGCTGTTAAAAGAATACTAAGATATCTAAATGGAACAAAAAATGTAGGTTTATGGTATTCTAGAGACTCACATTAAACCTAATTGCATACTCAGATTCTGATTATGCTGGATGTAAATTAGATAGAAAAAGCACAAGTGGTGCATGCCAATTCTTAGGAAGTAACTTAATCTCATGGTTTAGCAAAAAGCAAAATTCAGTTGCATTATCAACTACTGAAGCTGAATATGTAGCGGCTGGAAGTTGCTGTGCGCAAATCCTATGGATTAAGCGACAACTTGAAGACTATGGTATCACACTTAATAAGACACCCATAAAATGTGATAACACAAGCGCAATCAATTTAACTAAAAATCCAATTCAACATTCAAGGACAAAACACATAGAAATTAGATATCATTTTATAAGAGAACATGTAGCTAATGAAGAAATTTGTCTTGATTATGTTAACACTGAAGAACAATTAGCTGATATTTTTACAAAACCTTTAAGCGAAGAAAGATTTTGTTATCTTAGAGGAGAGTTAGGGATTTGTGATCCTTTGGAATAGATTTTGAAACCCCTAAGGAAATGTATCTAGAGTTCTTTCAATTTCTCAAAATCTTAAGGAAATTTTATCTAGAACTCATATCAATTTGATCTCTCAAAATCCATGATTTTTAATCATACTCAAAGATCAAATTCCGGACTCATTTCAGATTCTCTGAATCTTAATTTTTTTCTCTGAAATGGTCTCGGAGCCGACTCGGACAGTATCGGAGTCGACCCCTGTTTCTGTTGAAACTCGGAGCCGACCCCCGCTCTGCGCGAGTCGACTCGATTCGGGTCCGTGCTCTGTGACTAGTCGGGAGCCGACTCCACACTTTGCGCGAGTCGACTCGACGTGGTCCCAGTTGATTATCTAGGGCACGAGTCGACCCCACGGACATTTCAATCATTTCAAATCATTCCAAAACTCTCTCCAAAGCTTTCCCAAACCCTCCAAAACTCCAAAAACCTCTGATTAATCACTCCATCGAGATCTATGGCACCAAAACCCGTGGAGCTAGCAGTAGTGGCGCCGGATTGAAGAGGAAACGGACCGTTCGACGACCCGTCCGCGAGCCGTCTCCGGATTCTCTACCCCTTCTCCGAGTGATTCTCCTGCTCCAGCTCCACTCTTCAGGTAGATCACCTTGCCAGTAGAGTTATTACAACGGTAGAAAGGTTGATTTTGAGTTATTTGAGAATGAAGGATTTATAATAGGTAGACAGTTGATTGAGATGGGATTTGAGAAAATATGTTCACTGGATTGTCCCACTACCCTGCTCTAGTTAAGGAGTTTTACAAAATTTGACCAGAGGAGATGATGGTTTAGTGAGCGTAGTGAGAGGCATTGGTCTGAACATCACTCCACTATTCTATCTAGATTGTTGAATTTACCCTGTCTGGACCATCCACTTTGCCCCAGAGGATAGATCGCCAGCCCTCACAAGACTATTGAACAGAAATTTTGAGGGATTTGAAGAAGTTTTTGCAAGTCAATTGCCTTTGGAGCTGAGATTACTTCACAACATCTGCAGTAGAATTTTGTTTCCCAAGACGGCAGATTCGACTATGTATCTGAGAGAGATATTTTTATTATGGATGCTGTTGTTTCTGGGAAGCCTATTAATCTACCTCGGATGATCATATGGTACATTGCAGATTGTGGTGGGAAGAAGAAGTCAAGTTTGCCCTATGGCATGGTTCTAACGAAGTTATTTCAAAGCCAAGGGATTGCATTTGGTGATAGTGAGCCGAAAAAGGAACTAAGGCATACTGATTTTTACTCTTTGGCTACTATACATCGAATGGGTTTGTTAAGAGGAATGGAAGTTGGGAGAGAAAGAATATTACAGAGGACAGAGCTATAGATGCTGAGGCCCCCAGACCTTCTGTGAGACATTCATCACCTGAGCCTCCTCAGAGCTCGTCTGTTCCAGATTCTGTTCCAGCTCCTGCCCCTGATTCTACCCCTGCTCCTGCTTTGCTCCTGCTCAGACTTCTACTTTATCATCTGTAGCTTTTCTGATGTACAGTTAGATCAGCTTAGATCCTTATTCAAATCTGAGATAAGTGAGCATGAAAATAGACTGAAAAATGAATTTGATGAAAAGTTTATGAATTTGAAAGAAGCCTTGTATTCACTTAGTGATCGGGTTGCATCGATTGAATCTACTCTTAGTTCATCCACCAGCTCCTTAAGTGAAGACTTGAAGAATATTTTTGGAGAACTTAAGGATATCTGCGGTGACTCAGAGACCTATTCCCAGTGCAACGCCGAGCTTCAGGATAAATTACACTGCTTGTACTTTTGTGATAATAAGCTTAAAGATTATGTTAGACTTCAATGTGAAGGAATGAAGCAGATAGTTGATCACTTGAATAGGATTACAAGAAGAAACTTTTGATTTTTATGTAATCTCTTTTTGATGTAATCAAGTTTACTTTCAATGTAATGAGTGTTTACATTTTCATGTAATATCATTTTGAAGTAATGAGAAAGTTTGATGCATTACTTATGTCTATTTCAATTGTAAGTATCTTGAATATTTGAATGATTATCCTCAATTGATAATTTGAATGGTAAAAGATAAAGAATGATATGATATGCAACTTCCTAACCTTTTTGTTGATTACAAAAAAGGGGAGAGATTTTATTTAATCGTATATGCTTTCAATTTATATGCTTTCAATGTGAAAGGGGAGAGATAATTGAATATTTTAATTTAATTAAGTTATGCATTATTTGCTTGAACTTAACAATTGAAAATTTTGAATGAATTACAAAATTGAGTTTCATAGGGGGAGCTACCTCATTTAGGGGGAGCCTCTCAATGAACATAAAAATTGATTTTGGAATCAAAATTTTTCAATCATGCATATACTCAATGTTTTTGTCATCATCAAAAAGGGGGAGATTGTTGAGAAATTTGAAAATTTATTTACCCCAACTTTATTGATTTTGATGATTTCCAAAAGCCATGAGTATTTTAAAGGAAACAATGAGTTTATTTATCAAAAACCTTGAGCTTATTCAAATTGAAAGAATGGACTCTCAATGGTTAAATTCAATGAGTTTTGAATCAATTTGAAAAAGAAGTTTCAAGCTCTATGCTTAAAAGATTTCAAAAAGGAATTTTTACATTATATTCAATCAATGATTCTTGAAACATGTCTTGAATCCATGCTTAATGTCATATTTAATGTATTCAAGTCAAATTTATATTTAAAATTATTCTGGGACAATTTAAAGTCAATCAGAAAATTTCTGATTTTTGATACGTTCCGGAGCCGACTCTGAGTTTCAGAGTCGACTCCACAGAGTCTGATTTTCTCGAGTCGACCCTTGGTTTTCAAGAGTCGACCCCTGACTCTGTGCGAGCCGACTCCTGTCTGTGCGAGCCGACTCCGCTCAAACAACAGAAACCATTTTTTGAGCACTTCTCGAGTCGACTCCCCATTTTCTCGAGTCGACCCGACTTTCGGGAGCCGACACTTTGGTTTTCGCGAGTCGACCCTCTAACGTTTAAAATGTTTCTATTTTTAGTAATCGACTTCGAGCCGACTCCCACAAGCTCGAGTCGACTCCGCGAAATCTGGGCGATTTTTCACGATGACACATCAGCCCCAACGGTAAGATTTTCAAATAACGGCTATTTTTCTTGTCTCTAACGGATATATTTTTGCAGAATCTATAAATAGAGGAGCTCTTTTCAAATCAAAGAATCAAAGAGAGAAAAGAAAATCTTTCAAAAAGAGGGAAAAACAGAGCTTATTGGAAAAATCATTTAGTCAAAAAAGAGATTCAAAAGGAGTGAAATCAAAGAGAAGATTCGTGTGCTCCAGCTCAATCACAAAAGTCAAGAGAAAATCCCAAAGCAACCAAGAGCAAATCAAGATTTCAAAAAGAAAAAGAAAAAAGCTTCATCTCAACTCCAAAAGCAAAGTCAAGAATCTTGCTGAGGCCTGATTCAACACTTCAAAGGAGTTGGAGAAGAGAAGAAAGAAGCCAAGCCTGCATTCAATAAATCAGGCTTTTCTAAACCTAACTTTATTTTGTTATTTGCTCAAGGGAGCTTTTGTATTTAAACTCTTATTTTCTTGTGCTGATTCAATCAGTGGATTGAATCAGTGGAGGTAGTTATACCTCGTTGCAAGCTTGGGATGCTTGTGTTGGGTTAGTTGTGAGCCCGTTAAAACAACGTGTAGGGTTTTGTGCTGGTAAGCCCGTGTAAAACCAGCTGGGTTCGTTGTGACCCGGAAAACAACAAGTTTGAGTTGTGAGCTTGAAAACAACTCGGCTGTAATCTAGGGAGATTATAGTGTGGACCCAAGTGAATCTTGGGAGTGGACGTAGGTGTTGGTTGCACCGAACCACTATAAAATCTTGTGTTTGCCGTGCTCATTTGTCTCTTCTCTATCTCTCTTTATTCTGTTTGTGCATTGCTTTAAGTTAATTTCTCTCACTTGCACATCTTGAGTTAATTAAAAATTTAAAAAGTCTTAAATTTTTAAGAACCCAATTCACCCCCCCCTCTTGGGTTGCCATCTGGGCCAACAATTGGTATCAGAGCAAGTGCTCATTTAGAATTTGATCTCACGATCAAGGGCTAAAGATCCTTATGGCAACACAAAGTGGTTCATGTTTTGCTGAAGGTCATTCTACGAATAGACCTCCTTTATTTAATGGAACCAACTATTCATATTGGAAAGCTAGAATGAGAATATTCATTCAAGCTTCTGACTATGAATTGTGGGGAGTAATAATAAATGGACCTAGTACACCCACACACTTATTGATGGCACTATTGTTCCTAAGCCCGAAAGGGATTGGAATGATAATGATAGGAGAATGGCACAATTAAATGCTAAAGCCATTAACATTTTATATTGTTCCTTAGACTCTAATGAATTCAACCGAATCTCAACATGTAATTCCGCAAAAGAAATTTGGGATAGGTTGGAAATAACACATGAAGGAACAAACCAAGTAAAAGAATCAAAGATAAATATTTTGGTTCATAAATATGAATTATTTACCATGGAACAAACTGAAACCATCACATGCATGTTCACTAGATTCACTGATATTGTGAATGGTTTGAAAAGTCTTGGAAAAGTTTATACTAACTCTGAGCTTGTTCGCAAAATTCTTAGGTCACTTCCAAGACTTGGGAAGCCAAGGTGACAGCCATCCAAGAAGCCAAAGATCTGAACATCCTACCATTGGAAGAGCTTCTTGGTTCGCTAATGACTCATGAGCTTCAAGTTAAACAACATGTCAATGAGGATGAGTCAAGAAAGAAGAAGACCATCGCCCTCAAGCTGCAAAAGGAAGAGCAGCAGCGATGATGAAGATGATGATGATGAGACAGCCCTCCTTGCAAGGAAATTCAAGAAATTTATGAAAGAAGGAGGCCCTTCCACAAAAGAATTTGGAGCAAAAATGGAAGGAGAAAAAGAAAAGGATAAGAAAAAGGAAAAGGAAAAGAGAAAGAGCCCTTAGTATGTTATGAATGTAAAAAGCCAGGGCATTTTAGATATGACTGTCCTTTACTTAAGAAGGCCTACAAGAAAAAGAAAAAGGCCTACATGGCAACTTGGACTGACAGTGAAGAGTCTTCTTCCGAAGAAGAAGAACAAAAAGAAGTTGCAAATGTTTGCTTCATGGCGGACGACAACGAAGAGGTAAGTTCCGAAACCCCCGATGATGAATTTACTTTTGATGAAATGTTTGAAGCTTTCAATGAATTGATGATTGATTTCAAGGCTTTGAAAAAGAAACACAAATTTTGAAAATGAAAACTTAAATTTAATTAAAAGAAAAATGAATTAAATCTTGTAGTTAAAGATTTAAAAGATAAAAGAAACACTTCTTAATGAAAAGAATGACATAAGATTGATTTGATAAATCTGAAAATGAAAATCTAATTAAAGAAAAAGAATCAATCTCTAATGAAAATGATTTTCTAAAGAAAGATGTTAAAAAGTATAAAGACATTGTTGAGAAATTTACTCTAAGCTCAACTAAACTAAACATGATTTTAGATAGTCAAAAAGCAGTTTTTGACAAAGCAGGTTTAGGGTATAACACATTTAGAAAACAAAAATCATTAAAAATATTTTTGTAAAAGCTAACCAAAGTAATATTACTTGTTTTAAATGTAATCAAAAAGGACATAAATCTTTTGAATGCAAAACAATAAGTAATAACAAAAGTTAAATGTTAAAGGAAAGAAAATATGGGTTCCGAAAGGAACAATTTTTATTGCTACTAACCATGAAGGACCCAAGAAAGCTTGGGTACCTAAACATAAAGTTTAAATTATGTTGCAGGAATGTCTTGTAGCCAAAAGATCAAAGAAAAAGTGGTACCTTGATAGTGGCTGCTCAAGACATATGACGGGTGACAAAGATGAATTCATCACCCTGGAAGAAAAGAAAGGTGGAGTTGTTACGTTTGGCGATAATGGTAAAGGTCAAATTATGGGCCTTGGTAAAGTTCGTATAACTCCATCTACATTTATTGATAATGTACTTTATGTTGATGGTTTGAAGCATAATCTAATTAGTATAAGCCAATTATGTGATAAAAACTTTAATGTTTCATTTAAATCTTCTTATGCACTGTAACTAATTCTATTGATAATAGCATTGTATTTACTGGTTATAGACATGGCAATGTTTACTTGGTTGATCTAGAAAAATTATCTTTGAGTGATCATTGCTTAATTGCTGACAATGCTAATATAAATGAAATTAGTTGGTTGTGGCATCGTAGATTAGGTCATGCAAGCACACACCTTATTTCAAAATTAATTAAAATGGATTTAGTTAAAGGCTTACCTAAACTAGATTTTGAAAACAACAAAATATGTGATGCATGTCAATTTGGAAAACAAACTAGAAGTTCTTTCAAATCTAAAAATGTTGTTTCAACTTCTAGGGCATTAGAGCTACTTCACATGGACCTTTTTGGACCAACTAGAACCACAAGTCTAGGAGGAAAGAAATATGGTCTAGTGATTGTAGATGATTATTCTAGATATACTTGGGTAATGTTTTTAGCTCACAAAGATGAGACTTTCTCGATATTCCTGAAATTCTTCAAGAAAGTCACAAATGAGAAAAACACTACCATAGTATCTCTAAGAAGTGATCATGGAACTGAATTTGAAAATCACTTATTTGAAAGTTTTGCACTGAAAATGGTATTAATCATAATTTTTCAGCCCCTAGGACTCCACAGCAAAATGGTGTAGTTGAAAGGAAAAATAGGACTCTAGAAGACATGGCCCGTACCATGCTATGCGAAAGTAACCTACCAAAGTACTTTTGGGCGGAAGCTATTAACACAGCATGTTACATCTTAAATCGAGCCCTAATAAGACCAATCTTAAAGAAAACACCTTATGAATTATGGAATGAAAGAAAACCCAATATAAAATACTTTCATGCATTTGGATGTAAATGTTTTATTCATAATAATGGTAAAAACAATTTAGGAAAATTTGATGCTAAATCTGATGAAGGAATTTTTTAGGATATTCAACAACTAGTAAAGCTTATAGAGTATTTAACAAGAAAACCTTAGTAGTTGAAGAATCCATTCATATAGTTTTGATGATCTTTAGCATCTAGTTCTGAAAAGCTTGATGATGAGGAAGATACAAACATAATTGAAAAAGATCTTGAAAAACTTAATATTGAAGTATCTTCAGATCATGAGCAAGAAGCTAAAGATGATGATTCACATAAGGACGATGATGTCAATATTGATCATAATGATATAGATCTTCCAAGAGACTGGAGATATGCTCATAGTCATCCCAAGGAATTGATTATAGGTGATCCATCTCAAGGAATAAGAACTAGATCATATATGAGAAATATTAGTAATCATCTTGCATTTGTATCACAAATTGAACCTAAAACTATTGAAGAAGCTGAAAAAGATAATAATTGGATGTTAGCAATGCAAGAAGAATTAAATCAATTTACAAGAAATAATGTATGGACTTAGTTGAAAGACCTAAAAATCATTCAGTAATAGGATCAAAATGGATTTAGAAATAAACTAGATGAAAATGGCATAGTAATTAGAAACAAAGCTAGATTAGTTGCAAAAGGATATAATCAAGAGAAGGTATTGATTTTGATGAAACCTTTGCACCAGTAGCTAGATTAGAAGCCATTAGACTATTACTTGCATTTGCATGTCATATGAATTTTAACTTATTTCAAATGGATGTTAAAAGCGCATTTTTAAATGGATTTATAAATGAAGAAGTTTATGTAGAACAACCACCAGGTTTTGAAGATCACGAATTTTCAAATCACGTTTTTAAATTGCACAAAGCTTTATATGGTTTGAAACAAGCACCTAGAGCTTGGTATGATAGGTTAAGTAAATTTTAATTGAAAATGATTTTACAAGAGGAAATGTTGATAAAACATTATTTTTGAAAAGAAAAAGTAAAGATTTACTTGTAGTACAAATATACGTTGATGACATTATTTTTGGTGCTACTAACGATTCTCTATGTCAAGAATTTGCCAAGTTGATGCAGGGAGAATTCGAGATGAGCATGATGGGAGAACTCAACTTCTTCCTTGGACTCCAAATCAAACAAAGCAAAGAGGGAATCTTCATCAACCAAACAAAATACACAAGAAATCCTAAAGAAGTTTGGTATGGAATCAATGAAACCCCTCGGAACACCAATGAGTCCTTCATGCAAGCTGGACAAAGATGAAGAAGGTAAAAAGGTTGATCAAAAGTATTATCGAGGTATTATCGGATCCCTTCTTTATTTAACAGCAAGTAGACCAGATATTATGTTTTCTGTATGTTTATGTGCTAGATTTCAATCAGAACCTAAAGAATCACATTTAATAGCTGTTAAAAGAATATTAAGATATCTAAATGGAACAAAAAATGTAGGTTTATGGTATTCTAGAGACTCCACATTAAACCTAATTGCATACTCAGATTCTGATTATGCTGGATGTAAATTAGATAGAAAAAGCACAAGTGGTGCATGCCAATTCTTAGGAAGTAACTTAATCTCATGGTTTAGCAAAAAGCAAAATTCAGTTGCATTATCAACTACTGAAGCTGAATATGTAGCAGCTGGAAGTTGCTGTGCGCAAATCCTATGGATTAAGCGACAACTTGAAGACTATGGTATCACACTTAATAAGACACCCATAAAATGTGATAATACAAGCGCAATCAATTTAACTAAAAATCCAATTCAACATTCAAGGACAAAACACATAGAAATTAGATATCACTTTATAAGAGAACATGTAGCTAATGAAGAAATTTGTCTTGAATATGTTAACACTGAAGAACAATTAGCTGATATTTTTACAAAACCTTTAAGCGAAGAAAGATTTTGTTATCTTAGAGGAGAATTAGGGATTTGTGATCCTTTGGAATAGATTTTGAAACCCCTAAGGAAATGTATCTAGAGTTCTTTCAATTTCTCAAAATCTTAAGGAAATTTTATCTAGAACTCATATCAATTTGATCTCTCAAAATCCATGATTTTTAATCATACTCAAAGATCAAATTCCGGACTCATTTCAGATTCTCTGAATCTTAATCTTTTTTTCTCTGAAATGGTCTCGGAGCCGACTCGGACAGTATCGGAGTCGACCCCTGTTTCTGTTGAAACTCGGGAGCCGACCCCCGCTCTGCGCGAGTCGACTCGATTCGGGTCCGTGCTCTGTGACTACTCGGGAGCCGACTCCACGCTTTGCGCGAGTCGACTCGACGTGGTCCCAGTTTGATTATCTAGGGCACGAGTCGACCCCACGGACATTTCAATCATTCAATCATTCCAAACTCTTTCCAAAGCTTTCCCAAACCCTCCAAAACTCCAAAAACCTCTGATTAATCACTCCATCTAGATCTATGGCACCAAAACCCGTGGAGCTAGCAGTAGTGGCGCCGGATTGAAGAGGAAACGGACCGTTCGACGACCCGTCCGCGAGCCGTCTCCGGATTCGTCCTCTACCCCTTCTCCGAGTGATTCTCCTGCTCCAGCTACCACTCTTCAGGTAGATCACCTTGCCAGTAGAGTTATTACAACAGGTAGAAAGGTTGATTTTGAGTTATTTGAGAATGAAGGTTTTATAATAGGTAGACAGTTGATTGAGATGGGATTTGAGAAAATGTGTTCACTGGATTGTCCCACGTACCCTGCTCTAGTTAAGGAGTTTTACAAAATTTGACCAGAGGAGATGATGGTTTAGTGAGCGTAGTGAGAGGCATTGGACTGAACATCACTGCCACTATTCTATCTAGACTGTTAATTTACCCCTGTCTGGACCATCCACTTTGCCCCAGAGGATAGATCGCCAGCCCTCACAAGATTATTGAACAGAAATTTTGAGGGATTTGAAGAAGTTTTGCAAGTCAATTGCCTTTGGAGCTGAGATTACTTCACAACATCTGCAGTAGAATTTTGTTTCCCAAGACTGGCAGATTCGACTATGTATCTGAGAGATATTTTTATTATGGATGCTGTTGTTTCTGGGAAGCCTATTAATCTGCCTCGGATGATCATTTGGTACATTGCTGATTGTGGTGGGAAGAAGAAGTCAAGTTTGCCCTATGGCATGGTTCTAACGAAGTTATTTCAAAGCCAAGGGATTGCATTTGGTGATAGTGAGCCGAAAAAGGAATTAAGGCATACTGATTTTTACTCTTTGGCTACTATTCATCGAATGGGTTTGTTAAGAGGAATGGAAGTTGGGAGAGGAAGAATATTGCAGAGGACAGAGCTATAGATGCTGAGGCCCCCAGACCTTCTGTGAGACATTCATCACCTGAGCCTCCTCAGAGCTCTTCTGTTCCAGATTCTGTTCCAGCTCCTGCCCCTGATTCTACCCTGCTCCTGCTTTGCTCCTGCTCAGACTTCTACTTTATCATCTGTTAGCTTTTCTGATGTACAGTTAGATCAGCTTAGATCCTTATTCAAATCTGAGATAAGTGAGCATGAAAATAGACTGAAAAATGAATTTGATGAAAAGTTTATGAATTTGAAAGAAGCTTGTATTCACTTAGTGATCGGGTTGCATCGATTGAATCTACTCTTAGTTCATCCACCAGCTCCTTAAGTGAAGACTTGAAGAATATTTTTGGAGAACTTAAGGATATCTGCGGTGACTCAGAGACCTATTCCCAGTGCAACGCCGAGCTTCAGGATAAGATTTGACTGCTTGTACTTTTGTGATAATAAGCTTAAAGATTATGTTAGACTACAATGTGAAGGAATGAAGCAGATAGTTGATCATTTGAATAGGATTACAAGAAGAAACTTTTGATTTTTTAATGTAATCTCATTTTGATGTAATGAATCAAGTTTACTTTCAATGTAATGAGTATGTTTACATTTTCATGTAATATCATTTTGAAGTAATGAGAAAGTTTGATGCATTACTTATGTCATTTCAATTGTAAGTATCTTGAATATCTTGAATGATTATCCTCAATTGATAATTTGAATGGTAAAAGATAAAGAATGATATTGATATGTTAATATTGAACTTCCTAACCTTTTTGTTGATTACAAAAAAGGGGGAGAGATTTTATTTAATCGTATATGCCTTTCAATCAATTAAAGTTTAATTTGAAAGAGGGAGAGATAATTTGAATATTAAAAGGAGGTAAAAGGGAGAGATAAAAGTTATCATTATGCTTAAAATTTGAAAAAAATTATTTGCTTGAACTTTTGAAAATTTTGAATGAATTATAAAATTGAGTTTCATAGGGGGAGCTACCTCATTTAGGGGGAGCCTCTCAATGAACATAAAAATTGATTTTGGTATCAGAAAATTTTTTTTTAAACATGCATATACTCAATGTTTTTGTCATCATCAAAAAGGGGGAGATTGTTGAGAAATTTGGGAAATTGTATTACCCCAACTTTATTGATTTTGATGATTTCCAAAAGCCATGAGTATTTTAAAGGAAATAATGAGTTTATTTATCAAAAACCTTGAGCTTATTCAAATGAAAGCAATGGACTCTCAATGTTTAAATTCACTGAGTTTTGAATCAATTTGAAAAAGAAGTTTCAAGCTCTATATTTAAGATTTCAAAAAGGAATTTTTACATTATATTTCAATCAATGATTTCTTGAAACATGTCTTGAATCCATGCTTAATGTCATATTTATGTATTCAAGTCAAAATATATTTAAAATTATTCTGGGACGAATTTCAAAGTCAATCAGAAAATTTCTGATTTTTGATACGTTCCGGAGCCGACTCTAGAGTTTCAGAGTCGACTCCTGTAAGTAACAGAGATTTCTGATTTTCTCGAGTCGACCCTTGGTTTTCAAGAGTCGACCCCTGACTCTGTGCGAGCCGACTCCTGTCTGTGCGAGCCGACTCCGCTCAAACAACAGAACCATGTTTTTTGAGCACTTCTCGAGTCGACTCCCCATTTTCTCGAGTCGACCCCCGACTTTCGGGAGCCGACACTTTGGTTTTTCGCGAGTCGACCCTCTAACGTTTAAAATGTTTCTATTTTTAGTAATCGACTTCGAGCCGACTCCCACAAGCTCGAGTCGACTCCGCGAAATCTGGGCGCGATTTTTCACGATGACACATCAGCCCCAACGGTAAGATTTTCAAATAACGGCTATTTTTCTTGTCTCTAACGGATATATTTTTGCAGAATCTATAAATAGAGGAGCTCTTTTCAAATCAAAAAGAAAAAAAAGAGAGAAAAGAAAATCTTTCAAAAAGAGGGAAAAACAGAGCTTTATTGGAAAAATCATTTAGTCAAAAAAGAGATTCAAAAGGAGTGAAATCAAAGAGAGAGATTCGTGTGCTCCAGCTACAATCACAAAAAGTTCAAGAGGAGATCCCAAAGCAACCAAGAGCAAATCAAGATCTTCCAACCTAGAAGAAAAAGAAGAAAAGCTTCAACCAACTCCAAAAGCCCCAAAGTAAGAATCTTGCTGAGGCCTGATTCCACACTTCAAAGGAGTTGGAGAAGAGAAGCAAAGAAGCCAAGCCTGCATTCAAGCTTATTTAATCAGGCTTTTCTAAACCTAAGCTTTATTTTGATTATTCTGCTCAAGGGAGCTTTTGTATTTAAACTCTTATTTTCTTGTGTGCTGATTCAATCAGTGGATTGAATCAGTGGAGGTAGTTGTACCTCGTTGCAAGCTTGGGATGCTTGTGTTGGGTTAGTTGTGAGCCCGTTAAAACAACGTGTTGGGTTTTGTGCTGGTAAGCCCGTGTAAAACCGGCTGGGTTCGTTGTGACCCGGAAAACAACAAGTTTGAGTTGTGAGCTTGAAAACAACTCGGCTGTAATCTAGAGAGATTATAGTGTGGACCCAAGTGAATCTTGGGAGTGGACGTAGGTGTTGGTTGCACCGAACCACTATAAAATCTTGTGTTTGCCGTGCTCATTTGTCTCTCACTCTATCTCTCTTATATTTCTGTTTGTGCATTGCTTTAAGTTAATTTCTCTCACTTGCACATCTTGAGTTAATTTGTTTAAATTTAAAAAGTCTTAAATTTTTAAGAACCCAATTCACCCCCCCCCTCTTGGGTTGCCATCTGGGCCAACATAACCCTTTATGGACTCGATTTAGCTAACACAAAAGATTAAATATTTTTCATGTTACATATCATATATTTCAATCAAGCATCACTTGCATTATGTTACTACTCATAATTCCTATATTTAGATCATATCTAAAAAGATTATGAATTAATATTTGATATTTAAATAAAACTCTCATAAATATTTATATGTTTCATAACATAGACTACAAGCCATCATATCTCATATCTATATTTTTTATACTAAACATGCAAATATCATGCTTTTATACAACATCAATATAAAATATTTTTAGAGTGAGTGTAATCTATGTTTTGATGCCAAAGCTCAATTTAAATTTTCTTTAGACTAAGCATCGATGATAAAACAATCACAGTAATGTGTCACGGAATACCTCATTGAATGGGTAATTTGGATTTTTAATCCATCTGTGACCATATGGCCTTGTGATCAGTTTTAGCCATAATTACATAATTAATAAGAACATTAATTTACATGCAATAAATTAGATCAATATCAAAACCATGGCTCTTATACCATTTGTAGGGAGAAATAAACTTGGAGACATGCATATTTTTAAAATTTGATAACTATTATCAATGCGGAAGCTAAAAGATTACATATTAATCTATCTAATATGCATCAAGATCATATCTTTGCCTTATATATAGGATCGCTTGATCTAAAATATGCATATAAATAATCATCAAGATCATATCTTGATCCTCAACGTAAAAAGTCATACTTCTTGCCTTGAATTATGCCTTAAGGTTTAGGGATCATATCACTTACCTTAAGGGTAGTTGGTAAATCATTTTGTGCTCTGCAGCCGTTCAATCGTCCGGCCTCTAGTATCGTCCACGCGAAGCCCCGAATGATCGAATTTCCGAGAGTGCTAGCTCGCGAAAAAACGACTTTGCTGATCTTGAATCCTCCCACTTGAATCTTCCTCCAAGATCCACCAAGATTTGCTAACACTAGAATCACCATGATTTTCTATTCTAACCTTTTAGAATTACAATCCACGACATGTCGTGTGTTGTTGTTCTGTGTAATCTGGTGAGGGATGTGATCTATTTATAGTCTCATTTCAGCCTGCCCTTTGAATTCTGACATTAAGAATTCCGTCGTTTGGCAAAAGTAAAGAGACGCCGAACCAAAGAGCCGCGACGCTTGGTTAATTCCGATGTTCGGTAAAAACCAAGGAGACGTAGCGTTCTGTTAATTCCGACGTCGGTGAGAACTAAAGAGATGTGAATTCTAACACTTAGAATTTCATCGCCTGGTTGATTCAAAGAGGCAATTCTAACATTTAGAATTCTGATGGAAATAATTTGGAGAGGATTAANTGTTAATTCCAACATCGGTGAGAACTAAAGAGATGTGAATTCTAACACTTAGAATTCCACCTGATTGATTCAAAGAGGCACATTAATTTCACTTTAATTCTAACATTTAGAATTCTGATGGAAATGGTTTGGAGAGGATTAAATTAATACATTAAATTCTAAATGAGAATTTAATCTCTCAGACATTAGTTATCTTATCATGTGAGATACTTATGCGAGAGGTTTGGTTTAGGTGATGGTTTAATCTGATATGAATTTATTGGACTGAACCCACATAGATCATGGTCCTAGCCCAAATCAAATTTGGCTAGTCCTGAATCTATTTAAATCCAAATCAAGTCTAATTTTAAATCAATATTTGAAATTGATTAGTCCTTCTAATAGACTTAAACCAAATTGAATCTTATTCACTTGTACTTAACCCAATTAAGATAATTCAATCAATCAAATTGATTAATTAAATCATATACGATTCTCAATTGTTGATCAGCAAATAGACCATGCTAGGAAACTTCTATGCGTGTGACTCTCTAGGTTCGAACCTAAGCCGGTAGCATAGAAACAACTTTCTATACTAATCGATGTGCCCATCTAGCAATGGAACCCAACGTCCAGATAGGTCGAAGAGTTGTCGAGCAAACTCCAAGAACCCTAAGAAATAGTTACCGTATAATTCATCCTCTTGACAACAAATGCTAAGGATGGCTTAAGAGCCTGTCAACTCTAAACAGCGAATCCATAAAGTGATTTCAATTTTATTGATCATGTGACTTTCACATGAAGTGCCTTGGCCAAGGTCTTACTAAATTGAAACACAATCATTTCTCCTTTTAACGGGATAGGTCAAATTCCATCTCAACCCACAACTGACTACCTCAAGTACTTGACTGCACCCAGTAACCTTTCTTAGCTGGATTAGAAATCCAGGTAGTCCGGCACCTAAGTACAATGAGTTGCTTGCAAGTCATCGGTTGTGATCTTCAGGTCTAAAGGATACTTATACCCATATCTTCTTGGATTAACTCTTGATAGCAGAGTATCCAAAAATGAGTCACGTTCGATGAAATGTACTCCTACACTTTCACCTATATGTCATACTAGTGTCTCTACACTCCTTGGTTAAGAGAACAACCAACAAATATGATATACAACGTCCTATAGTTTATAGTACTATGGCCCTGTCATAGTATATCATTTGGTCGCGAACTCTTTTAAGGACCTTCAAAGATAAATCCTCCTTTATCGTGAAGGAAGATCCTGAGGGCTTCATTACTATTAGGAGTTTTAAGAAGATGTTCTTGTAATGAATAAACTGCTAAATAACTTTTATTAATATATCAATTATATACAATTTACATTAGCACAATCATCAAATGATTGGCTTTAGGATACAATTCCCAACACCATCATCACCAACAATGGGAAGCAGTTTGATAATCCCAAGTTCTGGGAGTTCTGCGAGGATCATGGCATCATTCACTGCCTCACTTCGGTAGGGCATCCGCAAGCCAATGGAGAAGCCGAAGTAACCAACCGGACCTTACTCCAAGGGATCAAAGCTCGGCTCGCTAGAGCCCGAGGCAAATGGGCAGATGAGCTTCACCATGTCCTATGGGCCTACCGCACCATCCAAAGAATCCCCACTGGCGAAACCCCATTCCGGATGGCCTTCGGCACAGAAGTGGTCATTCTCATGGAGATAGGACTCCCTTCTCCGCGGGTGGAGAGCTACTCAGAGGAAGCTAACGACGAGCAGCTTCGCACCAATCTTGACCTGGTGGAAGAGATCATAGAGAAAGCTCAAATCAGAGTAGCTACGTACGAGCAAAGAGTGGCTCGCTATCATGCCTCTAGAATCAAAGGGAAATCCTTCTCGCCCGACGATCTTGTTCTTCGGAAAGCGTTCGTCTCCAAGCTAATGGAACAAGGAAAGATGGCTCCAAATTGGGAAGGCCCCTATCAAGTAGCGAAAGTCATCAAACCTGGCACCTACAAGCTCCAGGATCTGGATGGGAAATCTATTCCCGAACGTAGAATTTGGACAATCTCCCTATATACCACCAGTAGGGTACGCTCTTTATAGACTCGCCCCATTTATAGCTTTGACATTTTGTTTCTATTATCCGCAGCATGACCGTTACAATAGTTTTTTCGAAAAAGTCATAATAGAAAACAGATGCTGCTTGCGCATCCATTCTCGGCACAACCGAGCTATTTCTCGAGTCAAATCTTCAAACCTCGGCAGGGCCGAGCCTCGAGTCAAATCCGAACCTCGGCAGGGCCGAGCCTCGAATCAAATCTCCGTACCTCGGCTGAGCCGAGTCCTATTCCATAAAGACTCGGTATGGCCGAGCACTCTCGGTACGCCCGGGGGCCAAGCTAAATCTTCGTACCTCGGCTAAGCCGAGTCCTATTCCATAAAGACTCGGTATGGCCGAGCACTCTCGGTATGCCCGGGGGCCAAGCTAAATCTCTGTACCTCGGCTGGGCCGAGTCCTATTCCACAAAGACTCGGTATGTTCGAGCACTCCCGATACGCCCGGCGGCCAATCTAAATCTCCGTACCTTGGCTGGGCCGAGTCCTATTCCTCAAAGACTCGGTATGACCGAGCACTCCAGGTATGCCCGGGGGCCAAGCTAAATCTTCATACCTCGGCTGAGCCGAGTCCTATTCCACAAAGACTCAGTATGGCCGAGCACTCCCAGTACACCCGGGGGCCAAGCTAGATCTCCGTACCTCGGCAGGGCTAAGTAAAATTTTAAAAGACTTCATCTGGATTCGGGCAGCTTACAAGCCCCAGCCGGACTAAACAGTGAAGAATCCTCGGTCAAGCCGAGTAATATTCCCCCACCTTTAGCCGCGTCTAGTAAAGTGTTATCTGAATCCTCGGTCAAACCGAACGATATCCCCACGCCTTGGTCGCGCCAAGTGAAGTATTTTGTGAAGCCTTGGTTGGACCAAGTGACTTCTCAGATGTTCCAAGATAACGGGAACAGCCCATGATACTTCGATGGAGGTAAACAACCTCCTTCTACTCAACAATAAAGACATGCTACGAGCTGTCTTCTTCCGGAGAAATACCTGCTTCATTATGCAAACGAAATTATGCGTACCACAGGAGTCCGCAAGACCACCCAGGTCTTCTTTTGACTCAAACAGGAATGAACGTGTAACGACCCGGGCCCATGGGTCCGTTTCATTACAAGAAAGCAAGACGGAGAGGGTACACACCAACTTGGGCCACCACAGCCCAAAAAGGGATCCAATTGGTGCATTGTCCTTCTTGCTTTACAATATATAAACCACTTAACCAACTCCTAATTTTTCAATGTGGGACTATTGGGAGGGTTATCACAATCTACCTCCTTACAAAGGCGACGTCCTCATCGCCAGGGTCAATTGATCACAACCACCATGCAGGTAGGATTCTAGAGGTGGCCCCCATAGGTTCAAGAGGTGGCTCCCATCAATATAGCACTTTGCCCTGTGGCCCCTACAGGTTCAAGAGGTGGCTCCCATCGATGTAGTACTTTGTCCTATGTGGCACTTAGCTCCTGCACTTCCGACTGGTGTGTGGCTCTGATACCATATTGTAACAACCCGGGCCCATGGGCCCGTTTCGTTACAAGAAAGTAAGACGGACAAGGTCCATACCAACTTGGGTCATCACAGCCCAAAAAGGGAACCAATTGGTGCCTTGTCCATCTTCCTTAACTGGTTATAAACCACCCACCCAACTCCTAATTTTTTGATGTGGGACTATTAGGTGGGGCATCACAATCTATCCCCCTTACAGAGGCGACATCATCGTCGCCAGGGATAATTGATCACAACCACCAGGCAGGCAAGATTCTAGAGGTGGCCCCCATAGGTTCAAGAGGTGGCTCCCATCCCCCATGGATGTAGCACTTTGTCCTGTGTGGCACTTAGCTCCTGCACTTCTGACTGGTGCGAGGCTTTGATACCATATTGTAATGACCGGGCCCATGGGCCCGTTTTGTTACAAGAAAGCAAGATGGATAAGGTACACACCAACTTGGGCCACCACAGCCCAAAAAGGATCCAATTGGTGCCTTGTCCTTCTTGCTTTACAATATATAAACCACTTAACCAACTCCTAATTTCTGATGTGGGACTATTGGGAGGGTTATCACAGAACGTTTCTCTCCACTGAGGACCAAACATTGGTTTTAGCAAAAACAAAGCAGCAAGAACGCTACCGAAGCATGCAACGACATAAAACTCTCAAACACGATCACATCAAGAAAGAAGCAGATGTTGAAAGAAGAAAGAATGAAACTTTCTTTATTTCTTTATCAATGAAAGGGGTTACAACCTCCTACGAGGTGTTACAAGTGCATCATAGCACAAGAAATAAAGATGAATAAATGGCTCGGCCTGACTGTTGCGACCAGCTTCAGTTAATAATGATATCTCGGTGTTCGACCTAAGATATTAGAGAAATCAGAATGAGTGGGTGAGCCCTATTGAGCAAGGCAACCCATCCACCGATCCCTCGGACGGATATGTTGGAGGATCATAACCAGGTCAAAAGACCTGTTGATCCTTGCACCAGACCGGATGTTAGTATGCTAGTCACCGCCAAAGTCAAAAGGCAATGTACTAGCAGACAACACACCATCCCCCCCTCAAAAGATTCCCCGCGCGGAGGGGCTAAGCATCCAGCCCGAGGGAGAAGGAAAAGTTTGCGCATGCTACGGAGGTACATGTGCACTTCCTACCCTGCGACCCCCGCAGCAAACCACAAAGGACACACAGGAAGCGCATGTGTGCGCTCTCCATGTGATCTATGCGGACCTCCCGTGCACTCTCTATATGATCTCCGAAGCTCCTCTCTTGAAGATGAGCTGCTCTCCAGCGACTCCTTCATCACCCCAGCTGTCCAGAGGAAGATGACTTGCGAAAGGAAAACTCAATCCCCCCACTCTTGACCTCAGGAGTGCAACATCCTGAACACTTTCACAACTCACAGAAAAGAGCGTCTTGGGAGACAACCTAGCACGGCCTTCTCTTCTCATTTTATAGGCCAACGAAATGGGAGCAGCTATTAAAGCAGAAAGCCCCGAGATTCAAAATGACCTATCTACACTGCCACGTGGCCTTCTAGGATGAAAAGAGCGCTCTTCGATGCGCGCCAAATGCATCGCCTGAGCCATGACGCATGCCAGAAGATTTCCCCCTGCTTTTGAATCAATAGCCTTAAAGGCCGAAGATCGCCTGCTGGCCCTTGAGATACGAGCGGGCCTGGGAAATCACCCGATGAAAATGACACCCTCCAATGGCGAACAGGCACCTGAGTCGTACGTTAAAAGGACTCGCATTGGAAAAAGTCGACATGATGAATGACCCCGAAAAATATAGAGGCAACCTTTTGCATGGTACAAAGCCATATTATCTGTTTCGGCAAAGAGAAGGTCAGGTCGCTTTGGAAAAGACAAGGCGTTGGCAAATAATAAAAAGGCACAGAAGTCAAGTACTCCTCGAAAAAAGGTGCATTAATATCCTCTGTTTCGGCCCAACTACCCATTGTGTCTCGACATAAACCAAGACGGTACCCTATGCTTCGACTCAAGGCCAAGATCGCCTCCATACTTCGAAATAAACCGAAGGATCTCCTCTCGGTTCAATATATCCGAGCATTATTTCATGCTTCGATCCAGGTCGAGATAGCTACTCTCGTCTCGACGATAACAGAGTACTCCTTATGCCTTGGCACGGCCAGGCGATACCCAACGCTCCGGCTAGAACTCGCGAAATTCCCTTACCTCGGCTAAAACAGGTGCGCCATACCTTAAGGCTTGCCTAGATCACCAAGGATTCCCCCAAGGGGGTGGTTCGCTCGTGAAACTTGCATAATAAGAACTGACATTTTGGAGATGGTGATAGAAACACAGAAATTGCAAAAATTCCTTTTCATTCATCACAAAAAGAGCAACAAAAGGAAAAGGAAAAAATACATTAGCCCTCACAGGGACCTATCACTTTCTCCAGGCACCGCTGAGCTCTCCCCCCGCCGCAAAGCTAGCTCGCCCACCTGTTGCTGAAGGGACGCCACCTGCCTCTCCAGCCAGCTGTTGGCTTCACGGAGGAGCTCAATCTCCCTGGTGGAAACGGCCAGATATCGCTCGATCATCCTCTGTATTGCTCGCGATCTGCGAATAGTGAGGCCAAGACCTCCCCGTCGATAGTTATCATGGTACGGCCCCAGTGGAGCCCCCCACTGCCGCCAATGCCACTACTTGGGGTTCCAGTAGACCTCCCTTCACCTCCGGAGGCCATCTCAATATCTAAAAATCCTGGGAAATCAACTGAAGAGATGACTAACAATGGCACCCCCTACCCGTATTTAAAGTACCCCTGGCGAGCATCACAATCGTCCAAGCCATCAGCTCCACCGCCATTACCATAAAAGCTCGCCACGCATCATCGCCTTGGTGGCCGCTCACAGGAAACTAAGAGTCGCACCCCCCTTTACCAAGAAGGATTAATGAGTCGTGGCGAGGTATTCGACAAACACCTTTCTTCGGGACCAAACCCCCATCATTCGAAGCTTATCACCCGAAGCTACATTCCCTACATCCGAATCTACGCGTCGGACTGGAAACCTCGGCCGAAAACACGCTCACCCCTGCAGGCCGGGCTATCTAGTTTCGGCTATAATCGGGGTACTGCTGCAAATTTTGGCCGTCTCAAGTCGAGCTATCCTATGCTTCGAGCGGGACCGAAACCATATTCCTCAGCAGTGCCTAGCTATTCTATGCCTCGGCCGGAGCATGCCAAAATCTTTACTTTGAACAAACCGAGCTATCCCTATGCCTCGGTCTCAGCCGAGACGTTTGCTTATATCCGAACTAAATCGACCAAAGAGTGTGAATGAGTCCTAACTTGTTCACAACCGAAAAAAACTTGAGACATAAGGATCAGCCAAAAAGCATGCAAGTAAAAGCAAAATGCCATTTCACTGCAAATTTCAGCCAAATTACAAGCCTGAAAAGGGAATAAGACACAAGTGATTCATAAGAGTCATGGGTTGGGTCAGTCCCAGCAGCCTCTTCAGTAACAGTCAGGGGGTTTGACTTGCTTCGCCCACCTCAAGTATCGTGCTTCCTCGGTGGCAGGCTGCGAGGGTCCTTGAGAGCCGCAACCTCGCCAGGACCCAGAATAGCGTCAAGATCAACGTCTGAAATGTCGTCATACTCGGCCTCTTCAGTGCCAGGGGTGCAAACCTCAAGGGTTTCGGCATTCAAAAAGGATAAATCCCACTCGGGTTGCTCCCGAGAGATCTTTGCTCGGATTTCCTCTTCGCTGAACCGAAACGCATCGGCACAAGCTTCTCTGCGTTCTTTTAAAATTGAAGGTGGCCCTGAGACTGTCCTCATAGAAGAAAGCTCCCAAACTTAACTCGGTTGAAACCCTATCGTCGGTTTTTGGCACGTATAGGACTACATCTCTGGGGATTCTATAAAGCCGGCGGATCCTCTCCAAGTCCTCCAGGGAGATCTCTGAGGCAATATCTCTTGGACCCCTCATGTTCCCCAGCCAAGGATCGAAACACCAGCAAATCTATGGAAAGGGAAAAGGGGAAAAAGAGTAGGGTCTCTATGGAAGGGATGAAAAAGTATTGCAGGAAAAACACCGCCCTGATTTCTCTCTCCCTTTTTAAACGGCGCTTCGAGAAGTTGCCTTAAGCATTAAGGCTCCTGCAATGGACGTTACGAACGCGGAGACCTTGTCACGCGGCAAAACTCTCCCAATCGCTGCTCACCAAATCCGAAGAATTTTTCTCCTTGTGCGATGGTAAATAATGATGGTGAACGGACGGTCCTTCAATTTCGGAGCCATCGTTGCGCCTTTCAAATCTTTCTAGATAGAATTGCACTAGATTCTACTCCCTAAATCTGAAGTTACACTCCAGACTAGGGAGTGGGGGCATGTGATGAGGGGTAAAAATATCATTACATTAATGTTCGTGCAACCACAACATCGGGCTAAGGCTAGCCCATACGCCCCGTCAACGTAACTGTCCCATCCGAGAGATAGCAATGAGTAGGCTGCCCTTCGGTCGGCACTCGTATAAAGTTGGCCGAGCTATTATTATGCTCAGTTGATCAAGTTGTGAACATACCCCCACAACCCGAGCTATCCATTATGCCTCGGTCCCAGTCCGGGTGATCCCTGTACCTCGCCAGCCGAGTTGTCCTCACACCTCCCGGCTTCAGCCGAGTTATCCTTGTTTTTCCCGCCTTGGCGAGCCATCTCTTGGCCTTAGCCGAGCTATCTCTGTCTTTTGGCATCGCTAGCTGAGCTAAAAGTCTCTTGGCCTCAACCAAGCTACCGCCGCCGAACCATCCTGCGCCTCGGTAGCCTAGGTCTCATTATATCTCGGATAACCGAGCCATTCTGTACCTCGACGGCCGAGTTATCCCATACCCCGATGCGATGGGTCTCACCATACTTCGGCGGATTCCTCCATCTTCCATACTTCGGCCCGACCGAGGTATTCAAACACCTCTGCGGAATACATCCAGACTAACAAGATTCCAAACAGAAATCATACCCAGAGTGGCCTAGAGCCCTAGAGCCTATATAGTCGAATCTCAAGACATCAACCAGCTCTCCCAGCGTGATCCTCTAACCAACAAGATGCGAATCTTACTGACATCCCAACAAACTTGATCTGGATCTCAATGGCTTTCAGACCCACGATGTCTCCAGGCAACCAGGTGAACACCTATAAATATTACAACCTCAGATCTCCCTCAGGTAACACCATCTCCCGCACACTTGCTCCCTCCCCTTTTTCTCCATTAACGCTCTGCTCAAAGCTCTCGAGAGGCTACTCTAGAGAGGCTCTTCAGCGGGATCCTTCTTTCTATATTTGTTGATCACTGATCTCACTGACTTGAGCGTCGAAGGGTCTTTCGCAGAGGGACACCCCCAACGCCTCTCGCGTCAGGACTGTTTTGAAGGTCCGCCCAGGAGAGAGCCCATACTGCAGTCCGATCGCATCTGAGTGAAGGACGAATTTCAGCAGCAACACGCCCAAGTGGTAGCCCAACTTTGGGCTCTGCTTCTCCTCGTGGTTGATATGGGTTCAAAGAATAATCCCATGAATGACTTAATTAAATTATAGTTAAACTATGAGCCTGTAAAAACTGGATGAATGAGGCGTTTGTGAATCCTTAAAAATTATAAATGAATGAGACATCAAGAAAATTCTTCTT